>CM060873.1:892905-974394 GCA_030737845.1 Acorus calamus
ATAATACTTGAAAAGATAAAATTATAACAAATGAGAAATTCAGATCAAATGTAAAATTTAGAGAAGACCTTAATTTTGGAATAACAAAACTTGTAGATTAAGAATGTAAAAATTGTATGAATAAGAATGAGATTAAATAGATGAGTTATTATATTCATTAAGATATAATTGTTACAAATATACAAATATAATAATTTTTTAAAAAATTTCTCTGGAACCTATTAAAATTCAAATACAACAAATATTATTTTTAATTTTTTTATTGTAGGGGTCACGTCTTGGAGCTCCTCGTGGCCTCCCTCGTTTGTTGAATGAGCTCGCTCGTCCGTCCGAATTGTTAAGCGACGAGAAGTCCGTTTAATTAATTTTCCTCGCTGACTCATCTAATCGGACGAAAGAGTCGAAATATTTTCAACCGTTGGAGATGCTCTTATATAGGTTCTTTTACTTGTTAGCTCTTCAATTCATAATATCATGTCATTGACAAGTCACTTTGAATTGATTGAGACATTCATTTATCCCCCCTTATATAGGTTCTGCGCCCAACATGTGCTTGTTAACGAGATGGAAATGAAAAAAAAAACTTAAAAGATATGAAATTTCAAATTTGTTGTGAATCCTATTGTCATTCATGTTTTCTTTCTTCCCTCTTTCATTTCCCTTCTAGAAATGAGACTCATTCAACATTATAGCATTCTTAAAAGATATGAAATTTCAAATTTGTTGTGAATCCTATTGTCATTCATGTTTTCTTTCTTCCCTCTTTCATTTCCCTTCTAGAAATGAGACTCATTCAACATTATAGCATTATCACACATCATTTTTAATATAACAACAATGGTTTCATTCTTGTACATGAATTCTATTCCTATTAAGAGTAAACCGATCATCAGTTGGTTTCTTCAAATTCTGCTACAGGGGTTTTCAAGAGTTTGATGATACCTAAAGAGGGCTAACATGAATATCCAATACTTCAAATTGGGGGAGCAACTGCAGCGCCATCGATCCATGAAGGTCTCTTTGCATTGTAGTAGAAGTGTGCAATCATCTTAACCAATTCATCGGCTGTCCGAATCTCTACATTCAAAACCATGAATTTCAGATTGGCAAGACAACTAATAAGTAATAACTAAAAAATTAGGGACACCCTACAACTGGAAGAGAAAAATTCAAACCTTTCTCCCTGTAGACCATTCGATTGCCTCGAAGGAAAAGGAGTTGTGGGCATTCCCTCACTTTGAGGGCATATGCGAGGTCTGTCTCAATGTTCATATCAATCTTGATTGTCTGTCGCAATGAGAATGAGATTAAATTAATTCGTGAATCAATCTTGCCCAATTCATTGTATGTAACATTTCATGATGAACATAACTTACTCTAGGTGGCAATCGATCTTTCGCGTTCCAGAACACCTTGGCAGCCTTCTCAAGCTCCATCAGAGCCTTCCAATTCTCAGCTGCCCTGTTATATTTCACATAGAAAAAAAACTCAATTGGGTCACAGGTTCTCATGTCCCAACAAAGCCAAGGAAAAGCAAAATATATACCATGTTCATTTAGTGTGAGTCAAATCTTTTTCTTTGTGATCAACCAAGTGCAATCTCACATTCTAATTCAGCTCCACAATTAACAATGGATTTCATGAAACTATTCCAAACCTGCTGTCAAACCCTTTAACTGAAATTGTCTATTCAAGTAAGCATCAACACCAATCACAGAGTTCATGTGTCCATAAATTACACATTACAAGTATGGTAAAAGCATGATGAGATTGTTTTTAGGCATATTCTGATCACTAGTATGAAAAATACACACAAACCTTCTATGTGGGGTGAGAAGAATGTGGGAAACCATCCAAACTAAATGGAAACTCGGATCCTGAAGGTATTAAACACACGGCTTGACAAACAAAAGTTTGTTCGATCGATAAGTCCATGAAGTATCCAATAGCCAAACTTTTTTCTGAACATTCCAAAAAAAATTCAGTGTGTACTCTATTACTTTGATCAACACCACCCCAATTTTTGTGCATTTGGGTAATGCTAGTCACCCAATTTATCCAATTCAAAAGTTTCACTTCCACTTTAAGCATAAACTTCCATCAAACCCATCATTCAAATTTACATCCAATTCATCAAAAACCAAATAAATTACCAATCTTCCATAGTTTTTTGTTTTTGTTTGTCTGGAATACCTGTTGTATTTGGATATTACTAGTTACCCAATTTATCCAATTCAAGAGTTTCACTTCCACTTTAAGCAGGTAAACTTCCATCAAACCCATCATTCAAATTCACATCCAATCTTTCATAGTTAATTTTGTTTGTTTGGAATACCTGTTGTAGCGTTCGAAGACGAGGACGATGAGCGGGCTCGGGTGGAAGGCGAAGCTCTCCCACTCTAAACAATTCACCTCCTTCACCAGTCCCTCCTCCATCTCCCCCTCCCAATCGATCTCCACCCCGTCCACGACGACGTTCCTTATCGGGTGCCTCTCGAAGTACTCCGAAGCCCTCACCCCCCACCCGACCTCCGCGTCCAACGGCCAGTCCTCGTCCTCCTCTTCCACCACCGCCCCCTCCTCTGATTGGTTTTCCTCCTCGTCTTCTTCGTTCGATTCTCGCTTCAAGACATCATCTTTTCCTTCGAAGATCGCCGGATCTTGCTCGCGCATCGACCCGAGCGTCCTCTCGAGCGTGTCGCGGACGAGGTCCTCCACCGCCTCCGCCTCGCTCCGCCGCCCCCGCTTCCGCCTCGGCCGACGCGGGGTGAGTATACCGTCGGTTGACGGCGGCGGCTCGGTCCTGGTGCGCCGACCGACATGTTTCTTTGGGGTGGTTGGGCTAGGGTTTGGTCCCTCTGCGGAGGAGGCGGAGATGAGGAGGGGAGGCGGCGCGCGATTGGGGTTTCTTGAGAGATAGGAAGTAGGGTTAGGGTTTCTGAAGTGAATGGATTGAAAATTAGGGTTTTTGAGGTTTTGGAGGATCAGTGGTGGGAAGGGTATAGGGTTTAACATCTGCAACATCTTTTTTTCTTCTGAGGAACAAAAATTCCTTCTTTTTAGGGTTCTACTTGCAATGATGGATAAATCACTTTTTGCGTTTAAACCCCTACTTTTAAATTAATATCTCAATTAAAATGGAATTGTTATGGCAGTTCACAATAAGATAATGGGATAAATTACCTCAAAAAAATAAGATGGATAAATTTATTCTACCAATTTTTTTTTTTTAAGAAATGTAGACACAACTAGGGCCGGTAAACGAGCCGAGCAGCTCGGGTTCGACTCGGGCTCGACTCGGTTAAAGTTCGTTCAGACTCGTTCGATTAGATAAACGAGCCGAGCTTTAACAATTTTTAAAGTCTGGACGAACTCGTTTACTTAATACAAAAAAGAGAAACGAGCCGAGCCCGAATCGAGCCCGAGTCGAGCCTGAGTCCGAGCTTATGTTATTTTCATATGTATAAGGTGTTGTGATTTGTGAAATGTGACTTTTCAAATGCTAAACAAGGTTTTTTTAGCTAAACGAGCCCGAGTCAAGCCTTGATTCGAGCTTCGGCTTGACTTGTTTAACAAACGAGCTTTAACAGAGCTTTAACCGAGCTTTTCACGAGCTCAACGAGTCAAACTTGAACACGAAATGAAGCTCGTTTTCGAGCTGAGCCAAGTCCGAGCAGAGCCTACTGCTAAACGAGCCAAGCTTTACTCAGGCTCAGCTCGTTTAGCACCCCTAGACACAACAAACGATCTCATTATAAAAATCCATTAGGACAAAATCTGAATGAAAGATAAAAGGAAATTAAAAAACAAAATTAAAGTTTTAAAATGTAAGAAATCACACTGGTATGTTACTCGTTAGATAAAAGATATATTTCATTTGAAATTTGTTTTTCAAATTTTTATATATAAATCTATATTAATTTGTTAACATATATATTTTAATTTTTTTTTTCTTCCTAAAACCTAATGCAGTGGCAGACCATAGTAAGTGAGATCGTCTTAACATTTTCCTTGGAACAAAATATCCTCTAATTCTTATATGCAGCTTTAAGTAAAAGCAACTCTTTTTTTCATAGGACCACTCAGCATACAGTTCCAAGTGTGTTGATTTTTTTTTAAATGCATAGTTCATCTGACAATCTGTTTCAAAGAATTGTATAAACCCATTTACACAAAAAAAAAAAAAATAGTTTCATCTAACAAGGCATATACCTCGTTAATGACATGATAGTTCACATGAAACTGATATAAATAAAGAATGTACGTAACACCACCAAAAACTTTATAAAGATACCCATTCTATTCAAGAACTAAACCAGATTATGTAAAGGTGCCTCAGAGGAATGGTAACCCCACAGACCACATGAGGATTACAGAAGAATGTTTTTTAACCCACTAGTCACTATGCCTGTCCCCAGTTAGAGTTATACATTTGGAGAAAGATAAAACAAAATTTAAGTCTAATAATGCATGTATAAATACAGTCTCCTCAATATGAAGCCAGAGTGATGACTAATGTTGGTTCTTACTTGGAAATATTAAATTTGATTTTTCTGTTGCGCGCGATGCAGACTCACCATAATTCAATATTTCATTCTCTGCTCATCCGCAATGTCCAAAAGATCAGACCCCATGTCATGAGAGAATCCCAATAAGACGAGTGTCGTAAAAAAAATGACTCCATTGGATTTATGGAACTGTCAAAAAGAATATATAAACACATTATGAGATAACTAGTGCAAAGCATTAAATTGAACTGTGCATTATAATCAGCGGATCCGAAAGAAATACGAGAAGAAAATATTAAGAAAGAAATATGAAGATGAACAGTCATAACCCCCTTGATACAAGCTCCACGTTGATCAAGATAAACATTTTTAATTCTTATATAACTTCATAGATATAAGACTAATCGTATTCATCATTTATCTATTATTTGTGGTGCCGGATATCCCATTGATCAGATAACATGATAGCATGCATGCTCTAATTATATAGAACTGTAAAGAAGAATCCTTACCAAATCGGTTGGGTTTCACCAAGTGAAGGCAGGCATAACATAAGATGGATGTGCATCATATTTATCGGCAAGAGCTTCAACATCATTGGTGTCAGCGACATCCTCTAAACTACCAAGCCCAAGTTCAGTAGCATGGATCCCACCTGTGATGAATGCAGACAAAATTCCAGACTTATTTGCACCCTTTATATCATGGTGGAGAGAATCCCCCACAGCAATACAGTCACAAGCATCATCTACACCAGCCATGGTCATTGCTGATCTATAGATCACCTGATGAAGGTTTGATGGCACATTAATGAGATCATAGAAATTTCTCTAACAAATGATTTTGGTGGTCTTGCAAGACTCTGATTGTGGGACGGATTGAAGGAAAACGCTTCACCTTATCAGGTTTACCCATCCATTTAACTTCACCACCAAGCTTTTCATATTTTGCAGCCAGTGTACCTAAACAAGGCAGGGGCATTACATATAAAATCACCATATGAAAGACAGCTTTGGAAGAAATTAAATTAATGTTCTAGCTCGGAGGAACATGTGAGATATTTTAAAATGTAAGACAGAATTCTTTAGTTAATTATGCATTTACAAGATCCCATCATCATATAACCAGAATAGAATACTTTGCAAAAATGTACACATTTCAGCACTTGTAAGAGTCTTTAAAATTCTATTATTGTGTATTCTGATGATACTCCGATGCTGAAGAGACCTGGATTACCCAGTATGTACTTTGACCTTCAATACCCATATTTTAACAGTTTAAGAAATAGAAGTTAATCCCTATACTTCAATATACAATAGTTGCAGTTTAAACTATATATCTAAGTTGCTCGTCCTCTCCTTTAATTAAGAATCACTCAAAAACTTGGCATGAATCTCATCATAGACATTTTGGTTCCATTATTCAAAGTGCCCCATGCACACAAGTTAAAACAACAAAACATTAAATATGATAGCCCGGCACACACAGAATAATGCATCTGTGGCCTGATATATGACTTGCAAGTCTTAAATTTTTCTGTTTTTGAGTGCCTTAAAAAATGTAATTTAATAAACAACATGATTTCACATATCTTGATGGCATTTGATATACTGATCGTACCTTGAATTTTAAACACTAAATATGATGAATGCATTCCTGCTTAAGTACTTAGTCCATATGAAATCGTAAATTACCAGGCATAACACGCAAAGCTCTTGCTTCAACAGTCACATAATCAGGATTTGCCACCACCATAGGAATTTTCCTTTCCGCACATTGCTTAAGTATTTGCTCAAGATCATCTAGACTCATTGAAATTGAATCTCCAGAAGGAAGACCAAGGGCTTCAGTTCCATGAGCCAAGACAAAATCCGCATCTTCCACATTTCTGACAACTTGTAGATCTAAACCCTACAAAGTGAAATGAAATGAATGTAATTTATTGAACTAAACCTCATTATCCTGATATGATGTTGGTTTTCTATGACATCTACAGGATTTTTTAAATGACAATATGACTTTTTACACAGAAAACTACTTAAAATTGGCAATGCATATAATTCTCTTGCCGAAAAAAGAAACAGAGTTATGCTCTGAAATGCAGAAAATTCAACTCAGTATATCACCTGAACCCAGTGCATTTATATTTTTTACCAAACCAAATACAAACAAGATGTAAGCACTTGCGTTATTTTCCACTGAACTTGTCACCCGAATTAAAAAATAAATGAAGAATAACAAATTTAAGGGCTATGCCTTGCAATTTGCATTAATGACTATGCAAACAGTTCCCCACTGAAACAATATTCTGTAAAAATAGACAGAAACAAGAAGCAATTTTCAGAAGCTTGAAAATGTAAAACTGATGACTTCCACTCAACAAACACAATGGGAACTTGATGTTCATGAATTGTTTGGTGTCACTGTTACGTTGTACTTTTGTTAGAAGAAAGAATGAAATTACAAAGAAGCAAAATAGAAGATTAAAAAAGAGAGGAAAGCTTACTTCAAGAGATATGGCCCCACGATCACTCCAAGTCATGTGAATGCACGATAGTCCTAGAGCTGCAAACCATGAATCATCCCTCCTATTTAGCAGAAGCCAGAGCAAGAAGGAGAATCAAAACTTCGCTTACAATGAGACCACCACTGTCCCATCACTTGTAAAAAAACACATCAAAGAATGCTCACGTTTCATTGTAGGATAGATTTAATCTTTATGTGAAGAAAAACTAATCCAATGCACGCATGTGTGCGCTCATCAACACTGAATAAATCATAGCCGTGCGTGCTACTTATCATGGACAAGAAAATTTTCACTCTTCAAACCCAAAATCTTAATAATACTCGCCTTTTCATTTGACATTTCAAGCACAATTTGATGATTCACACAATGCTGAATAAAAGCTTCACATAATTCTATTTTAAAACCTTTGAAGATACTGATGAGTTAGTTCACCGCTTGTAATCGCACCCACAATAAGAGAAGGATCAAATCCAAGACTCTTCATTTTCTCTATAGTAGTGGAAGCACGTCTGGAAGAATTGCTGATGATCACGATTTTCGCGCCATGGCTTGCTATCTTTTCAACTGTTATTTATCATATCAAGCAACAAAAACTAAAACCCAAATCCAATAGAACCCAATCAACAAATCCAAACAAACAAACAATCAAAATCGAACGTACACGTAGAAATCGCATTTGGGTATGGCTTTTTCCCATCATGGAGGACTCCAAACTGGTCTAAAAACCACGCCTGCACATAACGTCATATATTCAACTAAAACTTCCAAAATTTGTGTAAAATGAGGGGTTTTTGTACCTTGAAACGACCGGACTCCGCGAGACTTCGAAGACCGCTTAAGGTTTCAAAGGCCGGAGCCCTAATCGAACCTCCCGGCGCCATTTTCGACTCCAGTCGATTCGATGTCGCGAGCGTACGCGTTGTCGATCGAGGATTGCAGAAGAGTTGTTCGATTCGTGCCCTAATTAGAGCTGAAGATGAAGAAGGAGCGCTCAATATCATGTTTCGATGAACTATTTTTTTTTTTTGGCGTGATCTCTCCCGCGCTTTATAATCAGGACCGTCCATTTTTTTTCTTCTCTGAATTGTACGGGTGCCTCTATTTGCACCCCTCAAATTGGGGTGCACACCTCATAAATGGATAATGCACAAAAAATCCGTTTATAATCGGATTTGTGCACACCCATATATTCGGATCCTTCGCGACACTCGTAGTGTCGATCATTGACGTTTGGGTCGACAACGGGGGTGTCGCGGGGTTCAGAAACCTGAATCCATAGCATCTGAATCTTTAGCGACACTATCAGTGTCCGCATTTAACATTTAAGTCGACAATACTAGTGTCGCGGGGTTCAAAAACCTGAACCAGTAGCAACTCCATCAACCATGACACTATCAGTGTCGATATTTGACGTTTACGCCGACAATTCTTGTGTTGTGGGCTTCAGAAACCTAAACTCATAGCAGACTAATATGTGTGTCGACGAGTTAGTTATATGGCGACAGTATCAGTGTCGATACTAACAGATTTTTTGAACGATTCAAACATTCACACATTCTCCTCAACCACCTGCCGTTGGATCTCCGCCTCGCCCTCTCCTTCTTCGACTGGACCGGATCCCTCCCCGGCTTCCGCCACGACCACGGCTCCCACTCCGCCCTCCTCGGCCTCCTCGTCCGCCACCGCCTCTTCGCCGCCGCCCCGCCGGATTCGAATCTCGATGTTCAGATCGTGCGATGCGGGAGACGTTGTTGAGGCTCTCGAAGGGGAGGGTGAGGGTTTGGGACTTGGAGAGGTCGGTGACGGAGATGCGATTGCCGACGGGGGAGATGAGTTGGGTGTCGTCGATGTGCTTTGAGAATGGATTGGAGCTTAAATAAAGGGGTGTTTAAAGAATGAGAGAAAGTTTTGATGAGTGTGTAAAAATAGGGGTGTGCACCCCAATTTAAGGGTGCAAATAGAGGCACCGGAATTGTACATCGGGTCATCTGACCCGACTTGTACCCGGGTCTATGAGTTGATCTTGGGCCATTATCTCTCATGGGCCAACCCAACCCCCATTCACAGCCCACTTTTATATATATATATATATTGATTAAAAATATTGGAAAAAAAACATAGTTACACACTTTCCAATCACAACCTCATTTACAGCCTTGTATACCTCATTAACCACCTTATATCTCATAAATATTTTTTTACATATTCTTTAAATGAATCCATATAATTCATTAGAGTATATATATCATCTATTTTAGAAAAAAAAATTAAAAAAAATGTGAGGCATTTGGGGATGGAAACATGGCACATTTGAAAATTGTAATATTCAATCTTTTTATAGTAACAGTCTGGGCTCGTGATAATTGAATGCATATATATATATATATATATATAACAGTCGAGTGATTCAGTGCGGGAATGCGGGAAGCGACGTCGATCGTTCGATCGCGGGTCCATCGCATCCAACGATCGATGTGAATCGCACCCGACCGTCCGATGCGATGGACCCGTGATCGACGGCCCGTGATCGCTTCCCACATTCCCGCACCAAATCACTTCCCTATAATAACATAGTTGACTAGTTGAGTATACTGCGGTATTAGATTTCATATAATTTGATAAGATGGTCTGTCTTTCACTCCCCAAGACATGGATGTATCCGCCAAAACTATAATCTACACTAATCTCAACTCAAGCATCTCAAAACAAATGCTCCATGGAAAAAAATTCCTTAAGTTATGCAACTCTATATCTTTAGTCCTTGACAAAGCTTCTATAATCTCAATTACATCATGGAGGAATTAATTTCACTATGTACATTTCTAGTCTGAGTCTGATCTGTAGCCAATGCATATCAACTTCTTCAAGGCTTTGCATTGGGTGCAAAGAATCATGTGGTGCCTTGACCTGCAACCTCTTCTATGACTAGTTTGAGATCTAGGAGCCGGCAAACATGCAATCTCCGACAAAATTGTTTAATCACTCCTTCTCGGCGATCACCACAAAAACATCTTTCAGTGACCAGTTTTGGCGTACGTCTTTAGAGGGTGGGTTGATCACTGCTTTCTCCTCACTCGCCAAACGGTACCCTATCACAATCTCCCTCCTCTGTCGGGCTCGCAGCATTATCTCGTAGAAGCTTAGCTCCTCATCTTCACGGAGGTAGAGATCTGCTAGCCGTAGATGCATCTCGTTTCCCTTTTAAAAAAATGTGGCGCAAAATAAATAAATCAAAGGTACAGAGAAAAGGTTGATATGAAAGTGCAGGTTTTGTTAAAAATGGGTGGAGTTAAAATTGTCTCTGAAGCACATGTAGAGACATGATACATGGAAAAATGTCCTAATGACAGGAACAAAAGGCCTCCAGCAGTTAATTGATGATTATTTTCTCTACACGATTATCCGAGACAATTGGCCACCATCAAAGTGCAAGAAATGACATCATTAGACTGACAATTCATTAAAATTCTTTGACGGAATGTCTCAGTCTAGAAAAAGTAAATATAGAATGATGGGCTATGCAAGAAACTGTATACACATGCTAACAATGTCTAAGATGACTTTGAATTGACAGTTTATCATTGCATGATAATGCTGTCTTTGATGGTTGTCCTTTTTACTATTATTTATGGGGAATGATATCATGTGCACAGAACAGTGGAAATCTTTTTTGTCAAAAGTCAGCCCAATGTGTCACATTTCACTGAGTGAAGTGTGCATCTGGCCAAATCTAACGGATGTGCATTCGATGAATTTTAAGCTTCTGGGATTATGGTCATGGTCCTCTAAAATGCCCTCTTATTCCATTTCTTCCTAAGAAATCATGGATTCTATAAAACGAAGAAAGAATAAAAGACTCGTCGTACAATAGTATAATTTGTTTGGAAAGGTTGTACCTCTTCTGCAAAGAGCTCCTCCAATACATCATTTATTTGCCGGTCCTCCGCCACCATAGCCAATGCCATGCTCACAAGCTCATTGGATAGAACATAATCACTGATCTTTGACATGGATAATAGGTTTTTGGTCCTAGGATCCAGAATCTCACTTATTATAACTGTTTTATCTGATGCCTGCTGCATTTCTCCAATCCAAGACCCTTGTGAGAAGCTACCTCTTTGAGAATGTAATACCATGGCCTCTCTATAAGGAAGCCGCTTTGCCTGTAATGGAAATAGAATGACAATGGAAGAAAGCTCAATTTGCAAGATAGGTTCCTGATGAGAAGAAAATCTATTTAATGGAGGATGTATATAACTTATACTAAACCAACATGAAATGGTGGAGCCAGCTTCAAAGAGAATACTACCCCATTTATCTGGTGATACCATATGATAATCCTACCAACTTTTAGACAAAAAAAAAAGGATACGCTTTTTACTTGGATACGCTTCTCAATTGTTCCTATGAATTCTGTTGAGGACATGCCTCACATATAGAATACATCATGATGAAAAAATTATAAGGGTAAAAGATACTAGATTTTCTTGCTCCTAGTTTAGCTACAGTGAGGATTTACTGAGAGCATAAAAAATTTACAATGTATGAAGAAACAAAAGAAAGCACATATAGAGTGAAAAATGGAATAGCTCACACACTAATTTAAATTTTGATTTTCAATGTTCCAGGAGGCAGGAGACATGCAGAGTGTACTACAAAATAAGTAACTCGAAAATGTCATCTTAAGAATGTGATAACTTTTTTCAAATTATTGATAATAACAGCTTTTTTTAGAGCTCCAATGTATTTCATTCCTTCAGATACAAAGTGTTTCCCAATTACCAAAGCAACCAAAATATGCTAAAAACCATCTGCTGGACATCAAGCAGTATCTTGGCAAGAAGAAATGGAATAACACACTATAAGAAAGAAACAGTATGTTCTCAAAACATTTCAGGTTCGGGGATGCTTTGTAAACTCAGATAGAAAGAGTTCAAATCCAGATGAAAATCAATAATTGACCCCAAAAGAATTTTTGAATTGTGCAATTTACTCATAAATAAATTAGTAAATATTCTCACAGTTGAAAATTTTTGATAAAACAAATGAACAAACTAAGATGGAGTTTTGTCGTTCATGAAAAGTTTTAGAGTAAGAAGATGAATAATTATGGAACAAAATTGGTTAAAAGAAAACACCTGGACATTAAACTATTCTGAGGTTCCATATAATGCACCTGAATATCTCTGATTAAAAGTAATGTGGCAAGCGAACGTGAATCAGCTTGAACGGCAGAGTCTTCCACAGATTCGTCAGCCAAAATTAAAATCTGCCCACATGAGAAATTCGTAAATATAAGGCCATTAACAGATAGGCATGGATGGAATTTATTTAAAACACACATCAAATGTGTGGTCAGGCAGAGTAGCAACCCAAGGATAAGCTCAGATATACAGCTGTGCATATATTGAAGATGGCTGCATAGTGTAGTAAACTCACAGAGTCAAACTCCTCCAAAGGAAGGCTCTCCAGATGACGACGAATTACAGCGTTGCCTTCACGATTTTCTATTCTTATATTTTCTAAACGGCTGATATCGAGACCACCTTCAATGAGCTTTCTCTCCCTATCATTTTCAGGAACCTCATTAAACATCCACAGCTCAGAACCTGGTGCTAAAAATGCATCCAGTACCTGAAAACACGATGTTGATATATAATGCGACGATGCAAAAATAGTAATAAATCTGCAATACAAGCAATCGGCATACTTCATAGTGATGATGAGGAGTGAAGTAAAACTATAATTCTGCTTTGATTTGCTTCAAAAACACCAATCTAATTAAATTAAGATTGAGAAAACAAATTAAATGATGAAAATAAAGAATCTTACGGATTCAGAAAATAAACCGAAAGCGAAGAGTTGAAAGAATGTTGTTTACTTGTTTTATAACACCAGGATTCATTAGGTGTTGATTATAGAGTGCATCATCTCAATGTGAAGATGCAACGGAAAAACTTTCTTATATAACAAGAATGTTACACATTGTGATTGATCAAAAATTTTAAAAACAATTAAATAAGTAAATGGAAAGGTATTATTTGAGGATGCCAGACAAGAATTTTTTACCAACTCTTCCCCACCTTTTCATTGAGTATTTAAAACCTTTATATCCACAAATGCAGTAGACATTATCAGTATAGGGTACATAAACTCGATTATGGATCCCTCATACTTTACCATAATCATATCTTCCATATCTCGCCGCCAACCACAGAAAAGTATTTTTTCTGAAGACTTTGGAAGAACAAAATCTTTTGGTGGATATCCTCTCCGGACCTGCAGCATTGAGGGGAACGAATAAAAGAGTCAGGGGCTTCAGAAGAAATGGCTTACAACTATCATATCATCAATGTCCCTTCTCCACCCACTAAGTAGAATCCTCTGTGGTGTTCTTGCAGGTCTGGCGATGTTTATTAATGAAGCATCGTTGACCTGAACGATCACATTGGTTATATTTTTGTAAGTCCTATTTGTGGTATACTTCATTACTATATTTATTGTGGAATTTATCCCATGCATGGACGTTTTACTAAAGAAGCTCACACTTAATATATGCTTGTTTCTACTTCTTTTATTCAATCAGCATGAATAGAATCATATATGGAGAAGATAAATTCAATCGCATGGTTGGAAATATAATCATTTTTCACAGTAAATATGAGGGATATGTTTAACAAATAACAAACAGACTGTATTGGAGGAATTAATGTTGAAATACTTTAACATGAGCAAGACACCTTCGCCATTGTTGTTGTTGGAGCATAAGTATCATCATCTTCTGCAATTACAAGAATTTCATCCCCCTCATGCAGAACATAAGAGTCATCAGGGTTCAAAATAATTATTCCCCCACGAGCTGCCACCTTGACCCCGCAAGGTATGGCTTCTGGAAAGCTGATCAATACATCTTCAAATCGCATTTCATCCAACTGGGGCCATCTTTTGATGTAAAACTCACAATTTTCAAACCCAAGGATATCCTCCCAAATCTGCCACAAACCCATTCAAATTTTAATGGAAAATTTCAGGGGCAACAAGTTATTTCTTGATTACTAGTCACACATACATGTTAAGTAAACAAGGAGCATGGAGATATAATGCCTATATGGATACCTTGAACTAGATTTTAAAGTGGTTTAAAAATATATACAAAGATAAAATCAAGGTCTTATTATCATTTTATTTAATTTGGCAGCAGCATCTCTCACATTTGCTAAACCTAATCAACATGGAATGACATGTTAACCACATTGGTCTATCATTTGATTGTTTATATTTTATTTCTAATTTTGTTTATTATTATTAATGAAAGTGTAAGCAAAAAGTCTACCCTCTACAAGCAAGGAAAAGCATATATTAAAACAACGAAAAAGTAACAAAACATAATCCAAAGCCTACATACTCCAAATTATTAAATCACCATAGTACGCCGATTCTCCTCAACACAAACCGTGTCTGTTCCAGTGCAATCTTTTGATGTATTTGGTTGTATTATCAGCTTGTTACTACCAGTATTTCCTAAAGTTTTTTTCTTGACAAATGTTTTAATTTTTTATGAAAACCCTCAAATAATTGCCGTCCTTCATCTATGTTGGAGTTTACCACTGTTAGTTTATAAAATCACATTGTGTGCTCCCACCTTTTTCTTTGATTAACAGATATGTTCTCTGCATGTAAATTGATGGAAGCAGTTGGAACAATACATGTGCATGCCAATGAATTATTGGTATTTGAGCATGTTGTAGATTAAAGAAAGGTTATTATGAACAAGCAAACCATCTCATCACCACTACAGTACATCTGTAGTTCGAAGAGATAACTTGGTTTGTTCAATCACATGTGAATCATGTATTCTTGCCTTGACTATTAAAGAAAACATTCAAACACCAGATGATCTGAAAATGACCTGTGCCAACCCTGGTTGACGCGCACACTGTATCATCAAGCGACCAATCACATCATGGGCGACCACAGTTTCTACAAGATCTCCTCCAACAAGTTTAACTAGGACCTCATTATCAAGATCACTCAGTTCCACAACAATGTGCCCTTTTAGCCCTTCTTTAACTCCAGTCAAACTTAAAACGGTTCTTAAAGCACGTGCATCACTCTGTATCAAGCCACAAGTATATCAGTAAGGATCCAAGATCAACATTGCATTTACCAATAAGATTATTTATACCTGGTCAGCATTTCCATCTTCAGCCAGGACAATCACTGCACGGGCCTTAGAGACAGATACCTAGAGAATGACCAGAAGGAAATATCTAACATTAGAAAAGTGTTTTTTTTTTTTTTTTTGGGGGGGGGGGGGGGGGGGGCAGCTTGGTTGTTTAGTCATAGGTTTGACAAACTTCTTAGCAATTGAATATCACTTCCGAAACATTCTTCAACATAAAAAAACTTAGTAGAATTAATCGATTAGAACTGGAAGGTATGTCCAACAGTGCAAAAATATCCATTCCTGTGATCTGACAAGTTCAAGCAGAAGATTGAACAAATAATGTCATGAAAAATTTAGAACAAACAATTCTAGATGTTCATCGACTTAATTACTTGCATGATCATATAAACAAGTCAAATCAAACCTTTTTAAGATCAGCTAGAATCAAGGGGCTTCCACTTCTGCATATAACAGATGTTCCTTTTAAGTCAAATTCCATTTTAGCAATATCAATCTCCATTTCTTCCTTATCTCTCTCAGCCATGACTACTATAGTACCTCCACCCAAGCTCTCGTTTGCTATGGCAAGTTGATTTAGAAGAGATCCCTGCAAAATTATAGTGACTTTGGTTGATGAGATCATCAAAATCAATGTGGGTTCCTCTTATTTGCTATGACAACAAATAAAAACAGAGGAAACCTTTGATACTCAAATTCAACTACTATAGTACCTGTGCTCACAAATATCTTCATTTGTAGAGGAAGCAAGCACATCACATATATCAAAGGATCAGAGAACACATTTGAATATGTACAGTTTTCCAATTAGATTAAGTCATTAAACCCCAGTGATTGTCAGGAATACAGATCAGAATACAAATCAGATAATCCTTGACCCAGACGACCCTTGAACCCCCTCAAACATTTAACAATAAAACAGTACAGTCCCAGAGCAAGACTGCTCAGAAGCACAAAAGGCTTCCACGGTTTTTGATCACTCATATACTAGAATATTCATATATTGGGACCAAGGCTCAGAAATTAAAAGGTAATATTATCCTCAAGAATCCTCATCACTCAACAACATCCCAAAGTGAGACTCAAAATTTTAATAAATTACATGAAAAAAGCTTCCCAATGCTGAATTATTCAAAAGAGTAATTCAAAACGATATGGAAATATAAATAAGTGATATAAACCAGTACTTAATGGTTTCCATGAGGAATAAGCCATGAAGATGCATTCAGTAGTGCATTTTCATTCTCTAGTCAACTTGACTCAATAGAAAAATAACAATAACAGTAATAAAAGAAAAGATGTTAACTAGGTCAAAGAAGGATCTCTTACCATCTTATCGCTCCACCCAAGTATCAATGTATGATCTTTTTCAATTACTTCACTTCTTCCCTTTCTTAATGAATCAAATTTTTCTGAGATGGCATCAGACACAAGTCCAAGCATCATTGCAAATATAAGCATCCCACCAAAACTGATAGACACTGAGACTAACTTGGAACCGAACCCGACAGAGCTGGCATGGTTGCCCGAATCGGCTACATACGTCCAGGATAACCACAGACAGTCTGCCAGGCTGTCATCCGTCACACCAAAGAGTGCCAAGCCACCAAGAAATATAAGAAGTAAAGTCGCGAGCAGTAATGCCAATGGCTTGGCATAAGGGCGGACTGAGAAGAAAACATCAATTTGATATGCTAGTCGCTTGCTTAAAGAAACCTCTTCTAATGCATTATCTGATGTCCACCTAATCTTTGAAACATGATCGATATATTTGAGTACAATGAGGGGGATGGATAAAAGTGCAAGAGAAATGAACAAAGCAGAGTTCTTCAAACTATGGTTGGCAGTGTGATCACTATCTAATGAAAAACTGGTGGTGGCATCCATAGGGTAGAACAAGTTGCATGCTCGTAATCTTGATTGGAGACTGGAAAGTTCATCCTGCCAAACAGAGCGCAATCATGTAGTCAAACTATTTTCAAGTGGAGAGATGAAATGTCCAAAATTAAACTTGATGCATGCATGCTATTGACACCCGAAAAGCTTAAATATAGTTGTAGCCATAAAAAAAAAAATTGGTCTTTGAAATGCACTGAAAAAGTCCCAGGGTTTCCAAAGTCCACTTATATTAATAAGCACACTAAACCATCTCTAGCTTTGAAAGGGCTGCTTGTTTCCTCAAGAGGGTTCTTGACGATAGTGAACAGAATGCATGCACTAACATTTGATCACATAAAGAGGAGAGGAAAAAAACAACATTCAACGTTCATCATGCACCCCTATGAGTTGTATCTAGATAGTCGACAGTTTAGCTCCTAACCACAGTGATCATCGACAATTGATGCAGTGAAAATTTACAAAAACATAAATCATCGGGCCTTGTACCAATGTGTTGTCAACTACTGATAGAACAACTCCATGTGCATAAAAATCTACTGATAGAAAAAATAATATGGAGTGTACATGGTGACGATACCCAATGCGGGCAAGGAGAAAGGAACCCAACAATAGATCACCCCACATTATAGAGCTACGGTGATCCAGAAGGTAGCACACAAAAGAATTAAATGTCACAATATGGTATATTACATGGAAAATTTGATACTACAGATAATTCTCATGATACTAGAAATTCAAGAAATCTATTGCGTGCTTAGATATGCGGTATGAGGTTTGTATGCAGTTAGTGTCCTGCATAGAGTATATGCAATATGCTGGAGTGCATGCGGTTCTGTAATTTTTTTTATTAATAAAATTTAATTTTATGGTGATGATTTCTGAACAAGAGATAACAAGATAAATTTATAATCAAATTACTTCTCGAGCATTACAAATCCCCATTAGGATAATACCTGTAAATCCCTGACTTGGCTGTGTAAAGCAAAGTTCTTGTGAAGAAGAGAAGATAAACACATTACAGTTACCTGCGATAACAGAGACAATTAGAGATTGAAAACAATAAATAAACCAAAATATCTTCATAGATATCAAAAACTCTACATGCCAATTCAGACATTCTTTCCACTTTCGAAAATACCACCAACTACAAGGACCTCTCTTGTCATTTTCAAAAGCACTTCCGGACAAAACGAAGCTCACTCACCGCAACCGACAACGCGAGGGGCCACCGGACCCTCCACCTCCGGCCACCGCCGGGGACCCCCGACCCCTTCCGCACCTCCGGCTTCTCCGCCCGGTCCGATCTCCCTGTCTGATCCTCAAATCGACGGCCGAAATCGACCCTCCGCCGGAGGCTGGGGTACCTGGCATCCCTCCTGGGAATACCCTCCGCCGCCGCCGAAGAAGAAGACGAGGCGAATGAGTTCGAATAAGAGAAGCTCGAACTCCCCGCCGTCGACGCCGCCGGAGGAGGAGGAGGAGACGGCCTCGGCCTCGGCCTCGAAAAGGGGGAGTAGGGTTTGGGGGGCCGCCTCTTCGGGGAGGGGAAGGTCGAGAGCTTCTTAGAGGCATTTAGGGTTTTGGGAAGGGTCGTGTTGAGGAAGGAAGAGGAGGGGAAGAACCAGTCCCTGCTGTGGGAGTCCAGGGACGTTTCCGTCATTTATTCCAACTGTTGGGGGCTTTTTCGGGATTTAATTTTACGAGACTCCCCCCTGAAAGGGAGGGCTTTTTTTTGGAGGGCTTTTTTTTTGGCTGCTGAAACGATGAGGGTTCGTTAATGTAGTGGCGCGGGACCATGGTTGGTGAATACACTCGGGTGTATATTGTATGCAGTGCTCTTTCTGTTGACTTAGACAAAAGTTTTGAGTGGTTGACGATAAAGTAGATCATGATTATGATTATCTGATATCTTAATATTTGAATCATTATTTTAAATTATTAGATCCAAATATTTAAATTTTTAATATTATAATCATGAATGACAGTGAAAATGAATAGCTTATAAAATAAATATATATAATATAAAAATATTTATACACCAAGTCTGTTTTACAGTTCCATGTTACGATATCGCAATGTATGTGAAGGTTAATTTTTTTTTCAAAAATAAAAAATATGTTATTATATTTCAATGTAATTCAATGAATGAGTATATAATTTTTCATTGTATAAAGTTGATTACTAATATTTGAATATCATATTTAATATTCTTATATATATATATAGGGACGTGATTAGGTGTCGTCGGTGCGGCCGCGATCACGGGCTATCGATCACGGGTTCATCGCATCGGATGGTCGGGTGCGATTCACATCGACCGTTGGATGCGATGGACCCGCGATCGGACGGCCCGCGATCGCGACCGCACGACCGCATCTAATCATTTTCGTGTCTATATATATATATATATATGTATATATATATATATATATACGCGAGCGATTACGTGCGGCGAACGGCAGGTGCGGCGGCGACGTGAGCCGTTCGATCGCGGGTTCATCGCATCCAACGGTCGACGTGAATCGCACCCGACCGTCCGATGCGATGGACCCGTGATCGACGGCCCGTGATCGACGCCGCACGCGCCGTTCGCCGCACGTAATCATCCATATATATATATATATATATATATATATATAGTCGCGATTACGTGCGATGTGCGGTCGGTGCGGTGTGTGACGTGGGCCGTTCGATCGCGGGTCCATCGCATCCAACGGTCGACGTGAATCGCACCCGACCGTCCGATGCGATGGACCCGTGATCACGCACCGCACCGACCGCACACCGCACACCGCACCGATGCGATGGACCCGTGATCGCGCACCGCACCTAATCGGAACTATATATATATATATACGCGAGTGATAATATGCGGGTCGTGCGGATCCGACGTGAGTCATCCGATCGTGGGTCCATCGCATCCAACGGTCGAGATGAATCGCCCCCGACCATCCGATGCGATGGACCCGTGATCGACGGCCCATGATCGACGCCGCACATCCGCACAACCCGCACCGTATCAGTTCCCTATATATATATATATATATATATATATATATATATATATATATATATATATATATATATATATATATATATATATATATAGGAGTGATTACGTGCGGCGAACGGCAGGTGCGGCGGCGACGTGAGCCGTTCGATCGCGGGTTCATCGCATCCAACGGTCGACGTGAATCGCACCCGACCGTCCGATGCGATGGACCCGTGATCGACGGCCCGTGATCGACGCCGCACGCGCCGTTCGCCGCACGTAATCATCCATATATATATATATATATATATATATATATATATATATATATATATATATATATATATATATATATATATATATATATAGTCGCGATTACGTGCGATGTGCGGTCGGTGCGGTGTGTGACGTGGGCCGTTCGATCGCGGGTCCATCGCATCCAACGGTCGACGTGAATCGCACCCGACCGTCCGATGCGATGGACCCGTGATCACGCACCGCACCGACCGCACACCGCACACCGCACCGATGCGATGGACCCGTGATCGCGCACCGCACCTAATCGGAACTATATATATATATACGCGAGTGATAATATGCGGGTCGTGCGGATCCGACGTGAGTCATCCGATCGTGGGTCCATCGCATCCAACGGTCGAGATGAATCGCCCCCGACCATCCGATGCGATGGACCCGTGATCGACGGCCCATGATCGACGCCGCACATCCGCACAACCCGCACCGTATCAGTTCCCTATATATATATATATATATATATATATATATATATATATATAGGAGTGATTACGTGCGGCGAACGGCGGGTGCGGCGTCGATCACGGGTCCATCGCATCGAACGGTCAGGTGCGATTCACGTCGACCGTTGGATGCGATGGACCTGCGATCGAACGGCCCACGTCGCAGCCGCACCCGCCGTTCGCCACACCTAATCGGTCGCGTATATATATATATATATATATATATATATATATATATATATATATATATATATATATATATGGTGTAATTCATGCAAACTGTGCGGATCACAGTATATACGTCATTTAAAGAGGTGAATGCATCGATAAATAAAATATACACTTCATTTGAAGGTATTTTACGTCATTTAAAGGGGTATATGCGTCAATAAAGAAAACCGTACACGAATATTTACCGTACACGAACATTGTTACTATGATTAAAATATTACATAAATCATTTGAAATGACATTATCAACAATACCTTCAACGAGGTACATGCTTTATTTACTAAATATATACCAATTTAAAATGTGTATGTACACACGGCCGCACAGACCGAATATTATTATTCAACTATATATATAACATTATCCCATATATAGGGAAGTGATTCAGTGCGGGAATGCGGGAAGCGATTACGGGCCATCGATCACGGGTCTATCGCATCAGACGGTCGGATACGAATCACATCGACCGTTGGATGCGATGGACCCGCGATCGAACGACCGACGTCGTTTCCGTATTCCCGTCACTCGACCCCATATATAAATGAAACCATCCCTACTAAAAATCCTCTCTCACAATTGACGCGTTGTACCAATTCATTTCTTTTTTTAAATCCAAATCCCAAATTGTTGGATAATCAAAGCCTCCTCTGTTTTTCATGCCAAGGCAGCAGAACCTCCAAAACTGTCCTCCCCAAACTGTCAAAATGGGTCAAACCAAAGACAAAGTCTCAACCCAACTCCTCCTCCCCCGCTTCCAAACAAACCAAAAAAAAAAAAAAAAACCACTCTCACCGTATCCACAAAGACCCATAATATATAAAAATCTCACTCAAATTCATTAGGTACCGCCGGCGGTGGCGGAAGAGGAGGAGGAGGAGCAAAGCAAATACAGTAAGGGATGGCCAAGGCCAGCGACACCGTCCCCATCCCCATTGGCAACTCGTCTTCGGGTGGCGACGGCATCATATTCAACGTATCGTCATGTCACCTGGTGCCGAAGGTGACGAACGCGGCCTTCTGGAACGGGAACCCTTTGGAGTCGTCGTTTTCGTTGCTCATGTTTCATATTTGTCTCATGTTCTTCGTCTCTCGCGCGGTTCGGTTCCTCCTCAAACCCCTCAGGCAGTCACGCATGGTCACCGACACCGCAGAACGCTGATAATCTCCTCCGTGAACCTGACCCTCCCCTTCATCGCCTTCGTCACCACCCAACTCTTCCTCTCCCGCTACCTCCCCGAACCCCTCCCCAACCCCAAATTCCTCATCCTCGTCGCTGCCACCCTCTCCATCACCGGCTTCCCCAACGTCGTCTACATCCTCACCGAGCTCAAGCTCCTAAACACCGAGCTCGGCCAGCTCGCCGTATCCACAACCATGATGAACGACGCGGTCGGGTGGGTCATAATGCTCATCTTCATAGTTCTCCGCGGTCGGTCCTGGATGTCCTTGGCGTCCGTGGCCGGGATCATGGCATTCATATCGGCCTTGGGTGGAGAAGGTGATGTTCGAAATATTTTCGGAAAATCATGGATCATAGTATATCTCAACTGATAATACGAAAAGATCCATGTAACCCATTGATTTTTTATTTTTTTTTGAAGTCCATATCCCTGAAAACATATATGTAAAATCAAATAGCCACCTGAGTTTAATTTTTATTGATATATTAAGATAATTATGCGAATATTATGTCTGGTTAACCCTGGTTGAAAACATAGTATACTAAAACCCCATATACACTGTGTTAAAATGTGAAAAATCATCTGTAAATAACAATTTTACCCCTCAAAATATAGTTTTTTTAATCTATCTGGAAGGGTAAAATCGTCATTTATAGAGAGTTTTTTATATTTTTAATAAATTATAAGGGTTTTTTTAGTATATTGTGTTTTCTATCATCAAACGGAATATTAGCAGAATATTCATCATCTGTCAACGAAAGTTTAACTTAAGAGTTATTTGAATTTACATAGGTGTTTTTACAATGTTAGATGAACTTATAAAAAGTTAGGGGATTATATAGATTTTAGGTTGTTTACATATGGTTATTTAGATTTTTATTTTTTCTGTGTATATCTCAGCACCAAATTTGGAAGGCCATTATATATACCAAATAAGAAATACTATTGTAACTACTAAAACGTTAAGTAGTAAAACGAATTAATTCAAATAATGACCATGAATGTATAACTATCAAAACTGAAAAGTCAATCAAATATTTTAAAATTTGAATCATTATTAAAATATATCCAACAGGTGATCCGCGAGACCCCGCGAGGGGGTCAGTCAGCGAGTCTCACCTTGTCGTGATCATCTTATTCGCGGGCCTCACCAGATTCTACTTCTACATGATGGGTGGGGACATCTCGGACTGGGCATTGTTCGTTGGGCTGGTGACGCCCGACGGACCGCCTCTCGGGTCGGCGCTCGTGGAGAAGATGGAGGCGATCGTGGAGGAGGTGATGATGCCTTTGGTTTTTTGTGGTATGGGCTTGAACTAGACCTCTCTCAGGTTACAGATTGGAGGATGTTTGGAGTTGTGGTGGGGCTGATGTTCACTGCTTATGTTGGGAAGTTTGTTGGGACTCTTCTGCCTTGCTTGTTTCACTCCAAGATGTCGTTCCGCGAGTCATTGATTTTCTCCCTCATCTTGAACTTCCGAGGCACCGTCGAGGTCGTCGTCTTCCTCTTTTGGCTCAATAAAAAGGTTAGTGTAAAATAGTTACCTAGGGTGTAACTTGGATGAGTTGAACCTGATCTAATCTGATTAAATTTGATAATTGGGTGCGTTTTAATTGGGGTTTTAATGTTCCGGTTCAATCTGAATCCAAATCCGAACAACTCGAACTTAATAAGGATTGTGTTTGGACTGAGGGTTCAGGTAATCTGAACCGAAGTAGGGCTAGGGAGTGATAAATTTAATTATTTTAAATCAATTTTAATTGTTTAATCTGTGAGATCAAATTTAAATTGTTCGATTTATTTTACCTAAAATTTATCAATTTTATAGTTTTATATTTTATTCTCTAAATAAAAAAATTTCATTTTTATCTTTCTTATTTACCATGCGGGGTACTGTTGATTATTTTTAAGAAGTAGTTTTTTATTGATACATTTTTTAAACCAAATCTAAACCCAACACAAACTCAATCCAACCTAAATTAAATCTGAACTCGAACCCGAACCCAACCTGACGTGTTGGATTCCATTGAACTCTTTGGATTCAATGGTTAGGGTTTATGTTGGCTTACTTCAACTTTTGTTGGATTTGGGTTGAGCTCCAACTCGACCCAAACACACCCAAATTACAACCCTACAAAATCATTGAGACAAACCTTAGAAATTGAATAAATTGAACATGTTTCAAAACAACACTAAAAGAACACACTTATACCCCATTAGGATAAAAGTATAAGGCAGGTACAAAACTAAATAAACATGGATAAGGGGGGGAATATGTTTGTTTGTATAAACTGGTATAGTAATGCCAATATAAGCGGGTATAAAAGAGTAGCATAACCATTTCAGGGTCCCCCTAGTATAGGCTTACATCACCTTATTCATGCCCCTAAAATGGCATTTAGAAACTATAAATTTTATATCCACCACATATTCTTCATTTATTCTTAATCCATTCTAGGTCAAACAAACAATAAAAACTTTTTTACTATATTTTTCAAAGAAAATAACTGAAAACACAAACAAACAAAAAAATCTCATAATCATGTAAAATTGTTATCTATTAAGAATAACTCAATTCCTCCATCCAAACGGAGGCGTAAAGATCTTTATAAAAAAAAAACAGAACTTGAGTTTCCAAAAGAACCTCAATGGAAGTGGTGATGACTGATGAGGAACCGATTCTTGCTTCACATTGCAGCTGATCGACCCAGAGCTATTCGCGGTGCTGGTTCTCTCCACATCAGCAATGACGGCCATCTCTACCCCTCTGGTGTCGATCCTCCAACAACCCACCTCGCGCGCCAAACGCTCCTCCGCGTGCGCGGTCCAGAAATGCCTCTCAACAGTGGAGCTCTGCATCGTCGTCCGCGTCCACAACGAGGACGTCGGGCCTTCCTTCCTCAACCTCCTCGAGTCCGCAAACCCAACCCCCGAAAACCCCATCTGCGTCTACATCGTCCGCCTCGTCCAGCTCCTCGGCCGCTCCGCCCCCATCATCATCACCCACCGCGACAACAACAACAACACTGACAATGGCGCGCTCGACGCCACCGCCTCGGCCATCCCCTTCATCAAGGCCTTCATGAAGTACGAGCGCTCCAAAGGAGGGCAGTCCGTGCTCGTCCTCCCCTTCACGTCCGTCGCGCCTTTCGAGACGATGCACCAGGACGTGTGCGTGCTTGCTTTAAAGCGCCATGTGTCCCTCGTGATCGTCCCATTCCACCAACAGCAAGGGGGGATCACCACCGATCAAGCGCTCAAATCGATCACGTCGAGGGTCCTATCGGACGCGCCGTGCTCGGTCGGGATTTTTGTGGACCGCGGGCTGGGCCGACCCGTCGGGCCGGGCTCGTGCCGGGTCGCGGTTTTTTTCTTCGGCGGGCCGGATGATCACGAGGCGCTCGCGCTTGCGGGACGGATGGCGGACCACCCGGGGGTGATGATCAACGTGACGCGTTTTGTTCCGTCTGATGAGACGGACGCGTACAATGATGAGGAGACGATAAAGGCGTTCAAGTGGAGAGTGAAGGAGAAGGAGAGGGTGGTGTATAGGGAGGTGGAGGTGAGAGGGGTGCAGGAGACGGTGGAGGTGATGAGGATGACGGATGATGGGTGGGATTGGGGAAGCATGGTATGTGCTCGTGGTGCAGAAACATGCCTGGTGTTTGAAGAATCGTATCGTTCTGTGTTTTCCATTTTGTTTTTCTATAAATTTTTTTTTTTAAGAATGTTACAGAGGGTTTGATCCTTGACTTTTTTTTTTAAAGGTAGAAGGTGAAACTTACTTAATCAAAGCTCGATTTATTTTTTATTTTATCTTTGAATTTATTATGTAACTATTGGAATTTTTTTATTGAATTTTGATTCTGAACGGATATAGATATGCAATCTATTCTATTGATATAAATTAAGGAATTCATATGTCAAATTATATAATATGGAGGTAAAAATCTGCACTATGACACGTGTCATGATGAGACAAGACATAGGTCACTTGGCGTAAGCTCAATCCACGAAAAGCGACTTCATAATGACGACATCTGGTGTATCGACATGACTAGGCTAAAGGATCTAGTTGGATAACCGAACACACATTGAGAGGATATCACCTCAAATAATATAAGGTACGATCAGACGACAGGTCTGATCGGGTGACCTTATTACTTAGATACGAGTAATCTAAGGCACGAACAGACGCCATGACTGGTCGGTCGACCTTACTACTTGCAGAAATACGTGGAGACATAACGCATGGGCAGGTACACCAAGAGACCTCGAGTAGATCAAGAAATGGTCAGAAAATTGCAAGCATCCGTAACTACTACATTGGCACTTAAAGCCCACTACCAGCAAAACGTGGGTAATCAAGAGCGACGTAGAGAGTAATTACGAGAAATGTTTCCTTAAAGAAAAGCTCACTAACATTTAGTAACAAAATGGTTACGTGAGATTTGATCTCTCCAGGGTACGTAGACAGCCTATAAAAGAGTCTGCGAGCCCACACTCTTACGGATCTATAATAATCACGATGACATCATAGTCATTTGTGATAGCCAGACACAGCCTCTATCTTTACCATCCAAAATTCATTTTGTTTAAGCCTATTCCTACCACGTAAAACCCTTATCTAAATTCATTTAAAGTTTCGAATCCCAAAATGCAAATTTAACTATAGTCTATAGGGAGAAAATATCCACCTCATATAACATTGTGCTTTATAAATTAAGGGGCTAATGTATCATGTGGCTGTGTAAAAGAATGTGTAAAAAGAAATTGAGTCTTTTTGTATCATGTGCCTATGTGTAAAACATTTGCTCCCACCCAAAGGACAGTTGCACGTGTTTAATATTCCTTCAAACAAGGATTGCTTAAATTAAGGTGTCAGTAAGGAAATCGCTTTTTTGACTCTTGGTTATTAAATTTATCAAGGGGAGTGATGTCACTGAATTTGTTCCATTGACATAATTGGTTCATATGGCAAATCACATGACATCGGGTTTTTTAAATAACGGAGTTCACATGTATCATACGCCTATGTGTAAGAGAACATGTTAGGTGGACATCAGGTTTTCTAAATAACGGGGTTCACATGTATCATACGCCTATGTGTAAAAGAACATGTTAGGTGGTCCATCACTATCTGATCAACAAAAAATAAATAAATTAAGGCTCTTTTTGTATCATGTGCACGAACGGTTTACAGTTTGGGAGAGAGAACTTTTTCTTTGAGCTAAGATAATTTTTATCCCGATTTCATTTAAAAACCAAAGTTACGAAGGTTCAAAAAGGACTAATAGAGGGGGGGGGGGGGGGAGGCAAAACAGAAGAATAATCAGAGGAGAAGAAAAGGACAAAAACAAAAAAAGCGGACTGAAATGGATGAGAATCTTTGTGGGAGAGGTAACTTATATAAGTATGATCCAAATATTTGAGGGGAAGTATGATCTTCTTGTGGTTTTTTTTTTTTAATTAACTATTAGATGATAGGTACCTTCAACACTTAAATTCAATATATCATAATTGAAAATTTTATTGTCATCCATTAAATTATAAGTCTTTAAGTACTCCATGATTTTTTAGATTGAGTTGTTGAAAATACGATCTTAATTTATTATGTTCTTATATATGACTTTTAATGTCTTTATGTTTTTAACTGTTTCAAATTCAAGATTTTTTTAATGACTTTTCATTTTTAGTGTTCCGTGTTAATGACTTACCATTTTTAGATGCTATATTACCATCTCTTTCTCCCATTGATTACACATCGGGGAGTAGGCATAATCATCGAGCTATATATGATAAACGAATCACATTGGTGCAATTATTTGCTTATGAAAGATATATTTATTTTAAGAAAAACATATATATCTTATTATTTTATAT
This sequence comes from Acorus calamus, assembly GCA_030737845.1. Classification (NCBI taxonomy): domain Eukaryota; kingdom Viridiplantae; phylum Streptophyta; class Magnoliopsida; order Acorales; family Acoraceae; genus Acorus; species Acorus calamus. The sequence goes on from CM060873.1 coordinate 921,071, forward strand.
CTCATGATCATACTTTAAATTATTTTATTTATAGTCTTATTGATCATTATATTATTTTCATCATCTACGAGTTATTCAAAATTATCATTATGTAATATGCAATATTTGCATAAAATATGAAGAAGTTGAAGCCCCCGTTTGGGAAACGGAATAGGCGGGTATAAGGATAGTATAAGGGTGATATAAGAATAAATAAGAAAATGATTGTTTGTTTGCAGAGTATAACTTGGTATTACTAAGTCAGTTTAAACGAGTATGAGATAGTATGACAATTCTAAGTAACATCTAGGATAAGCTATACTCACTTTATCTATTCTCATGAGCCCACATGTCAAATCAACTTTTTACATCTTATCACATCAAATCACCTATCAACACCTCTTATATATCAAAGGGCCCACATGTCAAATCAACTTTTTTACACTTTATTTATATTTTATTCTTTATCAACCAAACAACTCAACCTTTATTCTTACGTTTTCCAATGAGAATAAAAAAACACAACCAAACAGAAAATCTCTTATTCATGTAGGGCCCGTTTGGGGTGTGACATAAGATTATTCACCCTTGATAGCTATACTGGGATAGATAACAATCTATGTTGAATAGGTAAATTTTTGTTTGGTTATTTTTTCTGTTATTCTAATTGAGAAACGTAAAATTGATCTTTTTGTTGTTTGATTCACCTTGAATAAAGTAATGATAAGTGGTAGATAAGAGATGGATAAGAGTTTATGATTTTTAAATGACAATTATACCCCTGTATAAATTATTTGTGTTTGGGAATAAGTATAAGAGATATGAGTGTGATTGATAGATGTGGCAGTTTTTGGAATGTGTGCAGAGAGTGTTAGGTGAGATAAATATTTTAAAATGACAGAGAAGGATATTTTTATCCATTGGCATAAATAAGCCCTGATAAACAATTCCACCATTTTCTTATAATAATTATCAAGTTTTATCCTAGCTTATCCAGACATAGCTATCAAGGTTTATTCTTGTCAAACAAACAGCTGTTTGGGGCTTATTCTACTGTATTCTCCCCAATTCTTGGTTTGTTCTTCTCCCCAAACGGGGGGGGGGGGGTAGATTTGTTATCTATATTGGCATAGTTATCTATCCAGAATAACTCAATTCCATTGTCCAAACGGAGATGAAAAGAATGATGTAATGAATTATGATCCGAGATAGTAATCATTAGTAATCTTCCCCGCAATCTTATCATGACATACAAAAAAATGTCGCCGTATACAGTAGAAGATTTTTATAAGGAAGAGCCTAATGTGACTTACGTAAATATTTTTTAAAATTATATCATTATATATATTTTTAAACTTCATAGATTAAAAAATGAATATAAATAAAATGAAATAGAGACATTCACATAAAAACATATTAGTGAATAATTTTAAAAAGTAATTATCATATTTTATAACAATGTGTTAAATTTCACGTCGATGATTCTCAAAAAAAGATGTCATGGCATAAATCTAATAAACAATACATCCTTTTAAATTTGACCTATGTTGAATGATTTATCATTATTAATGCCGTCAAAAAGATCTTTCTCAATATACGTGATCAAACAATCATTCACTCACTCGTCTTTCATTCGATCGTGCAATTTAGTATTCACAATATGCATTACAGAAAAAGAAAAAATTAGGAATATTTTTAGAGACGATGATTGATATTAGCAATAATGGAAATACAAAAAAGGAAAAAAAGATTAAATTTTTTTTAAAAAAAATGTCTTGGATGAGGACATCGAGGAGTGGGGTCATGCGAACAGTGCTTCCGTGGTTCGATGTGATATGAATATAAGGATATTGAAGGGTTTTTTTGTTTATGTAGAGGGGAGGGGGATGATTAATTAAAAGGGGTGGTTAGTGAGGGCACACCACACACGTGGATCAGATGATTTTTTTATATTTTTATATTTTTTTAATTTTCTTTTTTGAATGGTGGTGGGCTGTTGTTGCTGTTGAGCAGAGGAGCTCTTGGGTTATGAGCTTTTCTTATAAAAAATGTTAGACTAAGTTATATTTACTGACAAAAACTCATATTATATAAGTTTTTATTTTAAAAATAATAATAAACATCATCTAATTAAGTATATACTTTGATAAAAAGTGTATATCGCTCTATTTTGAATTGAATAATTCATTTTTAATAAGTGTAAAAAATATATAATGAGATATATACATCATCTAATAAAGTATATGTTTTACTGAATTTTTAATTAGATATATAGGAATATATTTTATACTGTAAAAAAATCCAGTATAATGACTTTTTTATTTTCTTATTTGAATGGTGGGCGGGCTGCTGTTGATTTGTTGTTGCTGTTCAGTGGCCTCTTGGGTTAGTGCCCTTATAATGATATTTTAGTAGGGATAAAAAAAAAGAGGGGCCATGGTGCCATCATGATGCCCCTCTGGTCACTTATTGTCATGAGCACATAAAAACTCAAAGTATCAATCAATATAGAGATGTGTTGTCATGTTCTGGCCTTTATAAAAATTATCATATGAGTTATTTTAAAATAAACATTTTATTTTTTTTTTATGTCTGATTGGGGACTTCTGTGTTTTAAAAATCCAAAGTTTGAAATCCCAGGATTAGTAAATATGTGATTACGTTTATTAATTTTTATAATAGAGTGAAATCCAATCCAATCCAATCACCTCAAACGGTGCTTGGTATTTAAATTGGGGTGCACGTAGAATCCACGTGTAAAATCATGATGTACGGATAAATCAAGGTACGATAATAAATTAATAATACTTACTAGTCAGAAACTGCCCTCACAGAGCGTCCTTATTTCCCCCCTCGAACCGTCCTTCCCTCGCGTCAAAAAAACGCTCCGAGAGTTCCCGCCCCGCACAATGACGAAATTGCCCTCCAATTCCCCATCGATAGTCTCCCCTGTATAAATGTTTCTTTTGGAATCACAACCACCATCAACGAATCTTCAGATCTCTCTCTCTCTCTCTCTCTGTCTCTAAAAATGACGGCGAAGAGCGAAGAGAGAGAGGTCGCTCGGAGCGATTTCCCCCCAAATTTCGTATTCGGTGTCGCAACTTCGGCTTATCAAGTAATCACAGTTCTCGATCTCTCTCACACTCTTTGTGCGTGTGTTTTTGTACTTTTCACTTTTTTGCGATGTTTATGAGTTTAGAACGCTATTTTTCGTCTGAGTTGAAATAGAGATCTCGAATTTTCATGGATTTGAATATGGGTTTTATGATATATTGTCGAAAGATTCGTTCTTTTTGTTCATATATGATTGGTTTGCATTAGATCGGCTTTTTTATGTTATTTGGTGCTATGTTTCTGTATTTGGAGAGATGTCCTATTCAATGAACTCTTTCATTCCCCCATTCAGAATTTGTAATTCGAGTTCAGAAATGAAATCGGGTAGCAAACATCTACCTTTTCTTCAAAAAAATGAACTCTTTCATTCAAAGAAATCTGTTATGGGGATTGTTTTGAAAGATAGAACATGGTTGGAGTACACTTGTGTTTCATTATGGTTTCATATTTCTCAAAATCTAGCTTAATTCGATCATTCAGTACTCAATGTTGTTGGTTCTTCTCATGGGGTTTGAAGAAAGTCCATATTTTGTCCCATTTTTTCTTTCTGGATTTATAATGAAATGATTTTTACTTGCTTCAAGATGTTGGATTCTAGGGTGGAAATATAAATTCATCTCAGTGATGTGATTTACCTTGCATTTTGGAAAGGTTTCTTAAGTTATTGATGCCTATTCTTCATAACCATTTTTTTTTCAAAACTTGCTCTCCAAGGTTGAAGGAGCAAGGAGAGAGGGTGGCAGGGGAGATAGCATCTGGGATGTTTTCACCGAAACAAAAGGTATTATGTTAGGCAACATGTTCGAAGACAATTATCACCACATATTATATTGAATTATTACCATATGCTTTTTTTTAATGTCAGGTAATGTACTGGATGGAAGCAATGGAGATGTTGCAGTGGACCAATATCATCATTACAAGGTCAGTAAATATTTCTTTAAGCACGTCAAATAGTAATATACTGACATTCAGTATTTTGGATCTCTTTGAAACCTTAATGCATCATGTGAAATTATAATGGGTATCTTATTTACAATTCGAAGTCTTGGTACAGATAATTAGTCTATTCCAATGGTTTAGGGTTAAGCTTTAAGTAGAAGTTAGTATAGAAGCAAGTTGTCAAAACCCAAAAGCTTTCCTTGTATAGCTGCACTTTGAGATCAGTTGTCCTTATTGCATGTTTTCTTTGGTTGATTTGACTTGTAACACTTGTTTCACTAGGATATATTTTGTTCTTGGTTGATGCCTTTCTGTGTGTTACTCCAATGTAAGTTACCTTGACAGTTATGCTGGGAGAAATACTATAGATTTCCTTAAGATTTCAGTTTAGACTTTTTGAAAAAAAATATATGTTCTGATCATTTTTTTCTCAGTGTTGTATCTTATTATTCTTTCCTTTTACTTTTTCAAGACCTATCATTTTATATTTTGTTACGAAACACAGGAGGACGTAGACCTTATGCACAATTTAGGGTTTGGAGCTTATCGATTTTCCATATCATGGTCTCGTATTTTTCCAGGTATTTTTTTGACCTACAATGTGAAATTGTTCTTTTATTTTAAGCATATCTGATTTTTTTTGTGGATACTTTAGACCTTGTATCTGCCGTGTGTTAAATGGGTTTCCTTTTGTTGCATCCATGCATTGGTGGATGAGAAATGTTTGGTTCTGATGGAAGTAAGTGGGACCTTTTTCTATTGTAATATAACATTTTTTAAATCTAAGAATATGATAATCCATTTTGTCTAGTGGAACTTGAACCTTTAAAAGAGCTCTATAGGTTGCAGTGTAAATAGCAATTTATAAAATTTCCATTTGAAAACAATTGATTGCAATGCACATGATAAACAAAAGGAGTTTAAATACATAATATATATTTAGATCATATTTATATACATATGCTGAATTTTAGCCAAACTCTTACATCGCCTTCAATCTCTCTTTCTTTACCTGTCCATCCATCTGTCCATCCATTTGTCCTTCCTAAATGAAGGTAAAAAAGCCAAAATCTATCTCCATCTCTCTAAAAGAAACAAAAAAGAAAGTAAAAAAGTGTTGCTGACAAAAAAAGGTGCACATATAAATTGGTCCAAAGACTACATCCTGGATGATATGTCTTGTTGATTTTACAACATGCACACAGAATACAGTTCAAGTAGCCTCGATCATACTTTTCTAATGCAAATTTAATTTTTTTGTGCAGTTGCATTGTCAAATCATGTTCAAATACTATTAATTGTTTGAGTGGCAATAAATAATTTTGTCAAATTCGTTTCCTTTGGTTTATTTCTTTATGCTTGCAGATGGATTGGGAACTAAAATTAATGAGGAAGGGGTTGCTTATTATAACAGACTCATTGATGCCCTGCTAGAGAAAGGTTCGTGGTAGTTTTTTTTTTTCTTTCTTGATCATGACTTGTATATGAATTCTGATACATAAATAATTTTTTTCCTTGCAGGAATGAAACCTTATGTGACACTGTACCACTGGGATCTTCCTTATCATCTTCATGAATCTTTTGGTGGATGGCTAAATGAGAAAATAGTGTAAGTTCCATATATTAATCAAGTGTTTATAGAAAGTGTGGTGCTAGCTTGCACATTCAGTTTGATGTAGTGAAATGTTTTACTACCCTTTTCCAGTACATTCTGATTGAGAAATATCATCCTAAATGAGTTATATATCTGCCTCTATAAAATTTCAGTTGTGTTATTTTCTGCAATTAAAACAGAAGTTATAAATTCTGTATTAGTTTCATGAAATTTTCTTCTTACTTGGAAAACATCCAGGGGTTATTTTGCAATCTATGCAGAAACTTGCTTTGCGAAATTTGGAGATAGAGTGAAACATTGGATCACAATAAATGAACCCCTTCAAACAGCGGTGAATGGATATGGTGCTGGGATATTTGCACCTGGAAGAAAAGAGCGCTCATCAGTTGAACCTTATTTGGCTGCGCACTTCCAGATCCTGGCCCATGCAGCAGCTGTTGATGTGTACAAGAAGAAATTTAAGGTATGCGATCTAGCTATCTGCATTGTCCTAGCTTCTCACAGCATACAAGAAGAAAATTAATCGTAAGATAGTAATTATATACTTATGTGTACCTGTTTACTTGTCCATATATGACAATCATCCTGTCATTGATCATCTTCTACACTGTTTAACTATTTAACTAGACAAGTAAAACTTTAGACAATTTCATGACTGAAGGGGCAAGAAAACTCGTGGGACAATCCTATCTTTACTGATTTTTATGTTATTTTTAGAGCAAAAAACATATTAAAGATGATTTCATAGATAAGAAATAAGAAAAATCCTGATAAGCGATGAATGATTCATCAATGAAAACAAAAACCAGCTGTTCCAGTTTAGTAGATAACAAAGTCGAGCATATGTTAACAAATTTTCAATAGACTCGATCTGTTTTCCTTTTGGTTTGGGGTGGGGGTGTTATTAGGTTCAATGTGCATTATGTAGGTGATGTATGGCTGGACTCTACCGAACTAATTGTTCTAATTTACTCTTCCGTAGGCCAAACAAGGTGGTCAAGTAGGTTTGGCCCTTGATTGTGAATGGGCAGAGGCATTTACTGATAAGATGCAGGACAAAATTGCAGCAGAGAGACGCCTGGATTTTCAGCTTGGATGGTATTTCCTCTTTTCCTTGCCATTTTGTTTTTCTAGAAAATATTATTTAGTACCTCTACAGACCCTTGGGTATTTAACTTGGATAAAGAATATAAATTAATAGAATGGAGGAAATTATTGAAGAACTACTTGATTGTGATCCTGAAATCAAATTTTGAGAACTAATCAAGTTAACTGAAATTACATTGATGGTCATGGTTATAATATTCCTAGTGCATAAATTAGGAGACATATTTACATTGATGGAATTACCGTCAATTGAACAGTGAATAATGATATAAAAATATGTATAGTTATTTTGTACGCACATATATTCTCTTAATTGTTTTTTTTTTCTTTTCATTTTCTGTTTTGAACCAATAAAACAACTTACTCATGTTGTTTTACAAAACCATATACTTAGAGCTGTCACTAACAAAAATATAATATCTCTTAACACAACGACTAAATAAATAAAGTGAAAATGAGAAAAAATGATCAATATACCCTAAAAATTCAAATCACAGTAGGTTTTCGCAAACAGATCTATTTACAATAGAAAGCAAGAAAACTTACAACAAGTTATATTTGTAAAAATATGAAGGATGAAATTCTAAAGAAAGTTCATTTTGATGAAACCCGATCTATGTTCGTTATTCTTTTTCTTTTCATTCTGTTTTGAACCAATAAAACAACTTACTCATGTTCCCTTCCTTTGAAGGTATTTGGATCCAATATACTATGGAGACTATCCAGCAGTAATGCGCGAGAGGCTAGGAGATCAACTTCCAAAGTTTACAGAGAAAGATAAAGAATTAATGCGGGATTCACTGGATTTTGTAGGTCTCAATCATTATACCACAAGATACATTGCTCATGTGCATGACAGCCCTGAAGAACAATATTTTTATAAAGTGCAACAGATGGAGAGGATAGGTAAATAAGTGATAGCAACTGTATGTTAATTTTCTTTTCTTTAATCTGTGACAAATGCATAAAGATGCATAAAATGGTCATACTGACATCTATTGGAGTCATGGAATAAGCCTGTTGTACTCGAATTTTTGTCATAAGTATTTTGGTCATTTTCCTATTCTAGGGCTTGTACATCTTGTAACTATAAAAGGGACCTTTCGGTCACCATTATATAATACAATATTATTATTCCATCTATTTCTTCTTGGTATCAGAGCCGCAAAGAAACCCTAGGGTTTCACAAAAAAAAATTTCATCACGGGTCGTGGTGATAATTATCGTTTCCTCTCTTGGATTGAGATTTGAGTTTTTCTTCTTGCAATGGATCCAACGCCGAAGGACCCCACGCCACTATCGGGTGGGGAAATCAAGGACGACGCCTCGTTAGGGCAGATCCAGGACACCTCGGTTGGTATCACCGCTATTCCGTTAGGGCATAACTCTCATGCTCAACGGATTACCAACGTGCTTCTTGATGGACGAAATTATCCATCATGATCGCGTTCCGTTTGATTGTATTTGGGTAGTCGAGGCATGTCAGGCCTTCTTCTTGGCACCATTAAAAAGCCGGCTGAAACTGATGCAACCTTCAATCAGTGGGAGATCAACAACTGCACGGTTCTCGGGTGGCTTTACAACTCCATGGAGACCCGGATCTATAATATGTTCATGTATCATGATACGGTCGACTCTCTATGGGCTGCGTTGAAGAAGACCTATGGTCATGCCAGGAATGACTCACGGATCTATGGGTTGTACAAGGATATTGCTCAGGCCACCCAAGGTACCCAATTTGTTACAGATTATTTTGGATTTCCTCAGGCTCGTTGGGAGGAACTTGCCCATTATGAGCCTCTTTCAGAGTTGTCTAAGGAGGCTGCCACGATTGTGGTTGGCCGACTACAACGCCAACAGACGTATGCGTTTCTTATGGGCCTTCGACCGGAGTTCGAATATCTTCGTGTTCAGATCTTGAATACCATACCACTTCCTTCTCTATTTGAAGCATTTGCTATAATTGAGGGTGATGAGCATTGCCGTCAGATCTCTGCCTCAGCATATGACTCTCGCGGCCACGGGGATAGTAGTCGCGGTCGTGGTCGTGGACGTGGACGCGGCAATATTTTGACTTGTGGCCACTGTGGAAAAACAGGGCATGAAAAAGTCAGATGCTTTCTTCTGTACCCACAATTGATGCGACCTCGCAATGTTGGAGCTCCTTCATCTGCCCCTCGTGCTGCTGTTGCTGATGCCTCGGTTCCGGGTGATGCCCCCACTGCTCCATCTGGGTCCTTTGATATGCGTACTATTCAGAACCATATTGATGCCATGGTTCGGGAGAGCCTTGCCTCTCATGCTGGTCTCTCTCATGCTGGTCCAACATCCTATGTTGCTACCTCAGGTATCCCCTCCGCCTACCATGTTAACCAATCAGGGTCTCCTACTTGGGTCATTGATTCAGGCGCTACTGAACATATGTCTGGTGAGTCTCGATTGTTTGCCCTCTTGACATCACCTTCTATGCACAGAGAGGTACGTCTTGCTGATGGCTCGCTTACCCCTGTCATCAGTAAGGGTACCGTTCCTTTATCTTCCTCATTATCATTGCACTCTGTGTTACATGTTCCCAACCTTGCTCTTAACCTTCTTTCTGTTAGCCAATTGACAAAGGTTTTGAACTGTTCAGTGACTTTTTACCCTGATCATTGTGTTTTTCAGGACCTGGGTACACGGAGGATTTTTGGCAAGGGGTATGAGAGAGATGGCCTTTACGTCTTCAGAGAACCACCCACCACGGCCCATGCTTCCATTTTGCCCACTGATCATTCGCATAGTTTTTCTCTACAATCTTTAGATTTATGGCATGCTCGATTTAGGACATGCCAATTTTCAGCATCTATGTTCTTTATTTCCTACTTTTCGTTCTTCATGTAAGACTCATAAGTTTCAATGTGCTGTGTGTGAGCTTTCTAAACATACACGTACTACTTATATTTCTCGTATGAATAAAGCTTCTGGATTGTTTGATTTGATTCATTCTGATGTGTGGGGTCCCTCTCCTGTTACTGCTTTTGGTGGTCATAGATATTACTTGACATTCATTGATGATTTTTCTAGATATACTTGGGTTTATCTTCTTAAATCTCGGTCTGAGGTATCCTCTCAGTGTGTTAATTTTTTGCGCATGATTAAAACACAGTTTAACATTACTGTAAAGAGTATCAGGTCTGATAATGGGGGGGAGTATGTCTCAGATTCTTTTCGGTCTCATCTGAATGAGTTGGGGATTCTTCAACAGTTGACTTGTCCATATACACCTGAGCAGAATGGGGTGGCGGAACGAAAAAATCGTCATCTCATGAATGTGGTTCGTTGTCTCCTTCGAGGAATGAATGTTCCAAAGTCCTATTGGAGTATGACAGTCCTCACTGCTGCCTTTTTGATTAATCGGACTCCCAGTCGTACTTTAGGAGGTCAAGTTCCTTTTCATGTTTTGTATCCTGATCGTACTCTTTTCCCCATCACTCCTCGAGTCTTCGGGTGTACTTGTTTTGTTCAGGATAGGGGGCCCTCACGCACCAAGCTTGATGATAAATCTATACGTTGTGTTTTCCTTGGTTATTCTACCATGTCCAAAGGATATAGATGCTATGATCCTATTTCTCGGAGATTGTTTCATTCCCTTGATGTCACATTTTTTGAAGATGTGCCATATTTTTCTGACACGGTTCTGCAACATTCGTCTTCACCGGTTCGACCGACTTCATTTTTCCCATCATTGCCTTTGCCACAGCCACAGTCACAGTCGCTGCAGCCACCGTCGTCACCTCCTCCGTCGTCACCACCGCAGCCGTCTCCACCACAGTCTCCTCTAATTGTATACACTCGTAGACCTCGGCCACCTCTCTCTCCTGCTCACTTGTCGACATCCTCCTCGGACTCAGGTATACCTTCTCCTTGATCACTCCACATTCTGTTCCTGATTTGCCTCCATCTGACTCTGATGTGCCTATTGCTCTTCGCAAAGGTCGTCGGAGTTGTGTCACTGCTCATCCTCTTGCCCAGTTTGTTTCTTATCAGGGACTTTCCGATTCCTATAGAGCTTACCTGGCTGCTACATCGTCTATTCGTATTCCTCGTACTGTTACCGAGGCATTACAGGATTCTCTATGGACCGCCGCTATGACCGCTGAGATGGATGCCCTGCAGAAAAATCATACGTGGGAGTTGGTTGATCTTCCACCAGGGGAGAGGACCGTTGGTTGTCGATGGGTCTTCACAGTAAAATACAAGGCTGATGGGGCTGTTGAGCGATATAAGGCGCGCCTTGTTGCAAAAGGCTTTACTCAGACTCCAGGGAAGGATTTTCATGCTACATTTGCTCCTGTTGCCAAGCTGACTACTGTTCGGCTTCTTGTCTCTCTTGCTGCTTGCCACAACTGGCCTCTTCATCAGATGGATGTGAAGAATGCTTTTCTTCACGGCGACTTGACAGAGAAAATTTATATGGATCCGCCGCCTGGTTTTCGTCTTCAGGGGGAGTATTCTGGAAAGGTGTGCCTTCTTCTCAAATCTCTATATGGACTGAAGCAGTCACCGAGAGCATGGTTTCAGAGATTCAGCGTAATCATTCTCTCTCTTGGATTTACTCGTTGTCATGCTGATCATACTTGCTTCATTCGTCGAAGTAATGGACGGTGCACCATTGTTCTAGTTTACGTGGATGATATTATTATCACAGGAGATGATGCTGATTACATTGTCAGAGTGAAGATTGAGCTTGGACATGCATTTGATGTGAAGGATCTAGGTCCTCTTCGGTATTTTTTGGGGATTGAGATTGCTCGCTCACGCCATGGTATTTCGCTCTCCCAGTGAAAATACACTCTTGACCTACTTGAGGACAGCGGTATGCTTGGATGTCGCCCTGCCACTTCTCCCATGGACCAGAACCATCGCCTTCATGTTGAATCAGGCGACCTTCTGCCAAATCCTTCTTTGTATCAGCGTCTAGTGGGTCGTTTGATCTACTTGACAAACACTAGACATGATTTGACTTTCGCTGTCAGCGTAGTGAGTCAATTCATGCATGCCCCACGGACTTCTCACCTAGATGTTGTTTACAGGATTCTTCGATAGTTGAAGTCATGCCCAGGTCTTGGTTTATTCTATGCTACTAGTGCTGTTATGTCAGTGTCACTTTTTGGCTGTTAAATGTTGGATTGTATTTATTCTTATAGTTTGGGCATTCAATATCAAAATCTAACTGCATATCTATTCTCCTGGTACCGGCATTGGACTACCTATAAATTTTCGTCGCATTCTGACGTTTTCGGAATTATGCAGTTTTGAGTTGGTATTTGGATTTGGTTTTGTTAAAATTCAAGATGAAAAGCTAAAAATCCGATTTTATTATGAGATGTTCAGTTTTGAGATAGCTTCCATATAGAAGTGGAATTGGAACAACTGGATTCGTATATTAAAAGTTATGGGTATTTTTCCGAGTATACCCCGAAGTTGAGAAATCCAGGCAGCAGCCCTGTAAGATGTTTAGCCTAGATTTCGGAATAGCTGGAGAGGTTATTTGATCTAGGTGTAAACATGAAAGCTGTAGATAATCTTCTTAGCTTTCCAATGCCACTGGAATCACGCAATTCCGAGTTGTATTGAGGAAGTTATGGTCGTTTAAGTGAAGGTTGCGCAGAGGTTTTAAGTCCGAGGATGACTTGGTCATTTACTCGACCTTTGCTTATTTAACACCCCAAATATGCACGACTTCAGCCTCTGTTTGGGCTCTTTTTGAGCTGTTGCAGCCCCTCCTCTTGTGTGTGTTTTGGGTGGAGAAAGTGGAGGTGATGGAGATGAAGGAGCACACAAAGGAGTCCAAGAAGGTATGTTTGGATGGTGGTTGTTGGTTGTTGTTGTTGATTCTTCCTTTCTCCATCTCTTTCAAGCTTCCCCTCTCACTCTTCCTCTCTATGGTTTCAGCCATCATGGGAGGTTGATATTTAAAGATGGAAGTGATGGATGAGTGAGAGGGAGGTGTGTATATGTGTGTGTGCACTTGTGTTCCTCTCCATCTTCTTCTCCTCTCCAAGGTTGTGTAGGGGTGCCATGTAAGTGTTTGTTTTTATGCTCCAATGAAGTATTAGTGTCTCTATGTAGTATTGTTGAGTGTGGAGGGTGTTGTGGCTGCATATTTCAGGTGTGATTGCTATTTGAATTTATGGTGTGTGTGAGAGAGAGTGGGAGAAACTCATTTTCATGGGAAAATAAAATAGAGAGCCAAAGAAGAGGAGAAAAGCTAATGCAAAGGAAGAGGAGAAGTGGAAGAAAGGGTGAAAGTGTATGATTCATGTGTGTGAGCCTATTTAATTAGCTTGGTCTCTCTCTCTTTTAAGCCCTCTTTTAATTTTCTCCCCTCTTGTGATCTGTCCAGCCAGCAAAGAAGGGAAGGTTGTGTGTATTTGTGCTTGTGAAATCCTCCTCCTCCTCCAAGAGGTACTCCCTTCCCCTTTTCTCTATGCCAATGTATGTATTTGTGTTTATATTGGTGTGAGTCTGTGTGCAATTGAATATGGGTGCTGTTGAGAGGGTGTTATGGGTAATTGCTATTGCACATGAGATGTTTGTGTTTATGCATTAATGGTGGGGGTTTTGTGTTGTATTAAAACAGATTTTCTGTCCTGTGAAGATCCATTTGAAATTAATGTCTAGAGGCATGTTATGAAGGTTATGTCTTCATGTGATTTGATCATCCACATGTCTAGATGCTATATATCAAATTTGGTGTCATTTGGTCACCTGTATTGAAAGTTATAGCCTAATGTTCATGGCCTGCCCAGATTCGCGTAGAAATAGACCTGTTTCTGAAAATAATTTATTTCGGGTATTTCATGATTAAATCAGGATTTGATGTCTTCACGGATTATGATCCTAACATATCAGAGTATGCACATGATTTATTTCAGAATTTTTGGATGTGTATTCAATGCCGTGGAGACCAATGTTTGGGGCTGATTGCTGTAGATGGACTAGTCTTGTATAAATATGTGTCAAAGAGCTATTATGCATGGTGTGGACAATATCAGGAGTTGTTGTCTTCATGAAATAGGCTTATATATAGGTGCCAAGAAACTTCATATTTCATTTGATAATCATTGGTTGTGTTTTGCAGCTTTCGTTGGCGGAACTCGCAATGAATGGGTTTTTGGTGAGTGGTTCGATCCACCCCTTTTGGGAAGCGCTCGATGCATGTGATTGTGCGTCGCGTACCCATGGGGTTCTATAGCTATACTCATTATCGATTTTCAAATAATATTGCTATTATCACTTTGTAGCTTTTATATATATGGCATGGAGTGTTGGGTATGTTATACTAAAGATGTCCTTTCGTAGTATTGCCTTCGTGTTGGTAGATGCTTAGTGTGGTTAATTCTTGAATGCTAGGTTCCTTGGACATGTGGTCTATGCACTCTTGTTGTGATAGGAACTCTCATGTGATAATTGTGTGTATGTTTAATTGTGTGGACATGTATATCTATGATCTATTGTTTATCAGGAGCATACTTGTTTTAGTGGGCAAATATAGTAGCTATCTTGCCTGCATCCAAGTGATGCAACTCTATGGGAATTCAAGAGAATTCTCTATATCAATTGGTAATTGCTATATGATAGTAGTTGATTCGGGAGGATCGTCTTGCGAGTATGGTGTACCCCCTCCATATATCATCGTGCGTCGAAGCTACCCAGCGTTGGAGCTACCCTGCGTGGTGCTACCGTGCCACCGGAAGGCCGCCAGGGAGAGGGCTACCTGGGAGAGGGCTACCGGATGATATTACGAGCGTGGAGTACTGTTTCTCTATATCATCGTGCGTCGAAGCTACCCAGCGTTGGAGCTACCCTGCGTGGTGCCACCGTGCCACCGGAAGGCCGCCAGGGAGAGGGCTACCGGATGATATTACGAGCGTGGAGTACTGTTTCTCTACATCATCGTGCGTAGAGGCTATTCGGTGTTTGTTACTTGATAGCTATGATAATAGTATGTCAGGCCTATCTGTGTTAAACGCGTGTATGACAGCCCTTAGGATCATGTTCTATCCTGATTGAGTGCAAGGACTTATTTCCCACGTCGAGAGATGCATCCGTGTGGGAATTCATAAGAATTCATTAGCAATGGTATTAGTTAGATGATAGTAGTTGATCCAGGAGGATCGTCATGCGAGCATGGAGTACCCCCTCCCTATATCATTGTGCGTTGAAGCTACCCAGCGTTGGAGCTACCTTGCGTGGTGCCACCGTGCCACCGGAAGGCCGCCAGGGAGAGGGCTACCTGGGAGAGGGCTACCGGATGATATTGCGAGCGTGGAGTACTATTTCCCTACATCGTTGTGCGTAGAAGCTACTCGGTGTTTGTTACCCGATAGCTATGAAAATGGTATGATAGGCCTACCCGTGTTAGGCGTGTGCATGACCCGCCTTCAGGATCATGTCTTGTCATAATTGAGTGCGAGTGTTTAGCTTCTTTCCCGTGCATCCAAGTGATGCATCTGTGCGGGAATTCAAGAGAATTATGTATATCAATTGGTAATTGCTAGATGATAGTAGTTGATTCGGGAGGATCGTCTTGCGAGTATGGTGTACCCCCTCCATATATCATCATGCGTCGAAGCTACCCAGCGTTGGAGCTACCCTGCGTGGTGCCACCGTGCCACCGGAAGGCCGCCAGGGAGAGGGCTACCTGGGAGAGGGCTACCGGATGTTATTACGAGCGTGGAGTACTGTTTCTCTATATCATCGTGCGTCGAAGCTACCCAGCGTTGGAGCTACCCTGCGTGGTGCCACCGTGCCACCGGAAGGCCGCCAGGGAGAGGGCTACCTGGGAGAGGGCTACCGGATGATATTACGAGCGTGGAGTACTGTTTCTCTATATCATCGTGCAACGAAGCTACCCAGCGTTGGAGCTACCCTTCGTGGTGCCACCGTGCCACCGGAAGGCTGCCAGGGAGAGGGCTACCGGATGATATTGCGAGCATAGAGTACTGTTTCTCTACATCATCGTGCGTAGAGGCTATTCGGTGTTTGTTACTTGATAGCTATGATAATAGTATGTTAGGCCTACCTGTGTTAAGCGTGTGTGGATCGTATTGCGAGCATGAAGTGCTTCCTCCACATATCATCGTGCGTCAAAGCTACCCAGCGTTGGAGCTACCCTGCATGGTGCCGCCGTGCCATCGGAAGGCCACCAGGGGGAGGGTTACCTGGGAGAGGGCTACCTGATGATATTGCGAACGTGGAGTACTGTTTCCCTACATCATCGTGCGTCGAAGCTACCCGGGGTTGAGTCTGTCCTGCATTGTGCCATAATATCGTTAGGAATGCCCAGAGTATGATATGACTATCATACGAGACTTAAAATACCGACCACGGGTGATGCCGTATCGTCGGGAATGCTCAGAGTATGACGTCACTAACATACAAGGCTTGAGTACTGACCCTGGATGGCCCTTAGGATGAGGATTACCCGAGAGAGGGCTACCGGATGATGCGAGGGATTGATATGTATTTATCTAGATGTGAAGAATCTTTGTAGCTAGGTATTAGTTTCTGTTACAACTCGTTAGTGTTAATGGATTAGTTGTTTCCCAAAAGTCCCAACAGTTTTTCCCCCTTCGGGGTGAGGGTGAGGGTGATGTGTGGTCACGACTCTACGTGACATTTATATATGTCGGTGTTCTCCCATCCATATCTTTCCTTGAAAGGAAAATACGTTAGTGTTATATTATTATTCTTGAGTTGGATTCTTGCCACTCACTGAGCTTGTAGCTCACCTCTCGTGTGTTGTTTTCCGCCAGGGACAGTGGGGCGTGGAGGTGGAGCATCCCTCTAACGTAGTTCGCGCGTGGCGTGTCTCAGCTTCCGGTTGGCAAGTGTGGGGCTATCAACAATCCTATTTTTGTGTATGTATTAGTAATTGTGCGTGTCGCATATATTGTTGTATTTGGACTAGACTTGGGCTCTCACAGGACGGTAATTGTGTATTCGAATCTGTAATAATGTTTTTGATTTACAGACTTAATTGTATATTATACTTCCGCATCATTTCATTTTATTGGCTACCACTTCCCTGTAGCCTTCTTTTCTTATTTGATCCTTTTGATTATTGTTTGATTGGGAATGCTTCGGGGACGGTCGCTCCGGGGCGTAACAAGTGCTCAGCCTACCATTTCTTGCTACACTGATGCGGATTATGCTGGTTCGCTCACTGATCGACGATCCACTTCTGGTTTCTGTACTTTCCATGGGGGCAACTTTATTTCCTAGAAAAGTAAGAAACAGAGTGTTGTCTCTCGTTCTTCTGCTGAGGCAGAATATCGTGCCATGGCCCAAGACACATGTGAGATCATTTGGTTGCGCTCTCTTCTGACAGAGTTGGGATTCCCTGTAGCTGGTTCATCTACTTTGTTTTGTGATAACCGATCTGCCATCATGCTTGCCTCGGACTCAGTTCTTCATGAGCGGACCAAACACATTGAGGTTGATGTTCACTTTCTTCGAGAGAAAGTACAGTCGGGCGCCATTGACACAGTTTTTGTCTCTTCCAATGAGCAGCTTGCCGATATGTTCACCAAGTCTGTTGGTCCCTCTATTCTTCGTTCTAGCTTGACTAAGTTGGGCTTGATTGATATCTTCGCTCCAACTTGAGAGGGAGTATTGGAGTCATGGAATAGGCCTGTTGTTGGGCCTATTCCCGGAGACCCGGGGGTTGGGGGGCAACGCCCGTTGCCCCCCATGGGCCACAGGCTCCCCCCGGGCCGGAGAGGATAGGTAAATAAGTGATAGCAACTGTATGTTTAATTTTCTTTTCTTTAATCTGTGACAAATGCATAAAGATGCATAAAATGGTCATACTGACATCCATTGGAGTCATGGAATAGGCCTGTTGTACTCGAATTTTTGTCATAGGTATTTTGGTCATTTTCTTATTCTAGGACTTGTACATATTGTAATTATAAAAGGGACCTTTCGATCACCATTACATAATACAATATTATTATTCCATCTATTTCTTCTACATCAATGGCTATTTATTCATTGTTCCATAACGTAGTTTTATAATTTCAGTACATGTAATACTACAAAGTAATCGGACTATAATTCATACAAAATATGTATGAGAGCCCTTGTGTGTATAGAAACTTGTGTTGCAATGTCAACTGTACACACATTGCAACCCTATTCATGAAGTTTATTTCAATTGTACCACATTGCAACCCTATTCATGAAGCTTATTTCAAAATTTACTCTGCATCTAAAATTGCTTCCTTGTTTATTAATTTATTTCTTATTTGCAAAATCCAGTGGAGTGTGATTGTTCTGTCTATATCATAAATAAATCTTCATACCATTTATTTCCTTGTGGCTTTATTCTCATGGATTGGTTTGACAATTCTTACCTATTCATGCCACTTTTAGTTTATTTATTTTGTTCATGTATTTTTTTACCTCTTGAAATGCCCTCACTTTAGCCTATTTCCACAACTTTAAAATATTTTTCTATACAAATTGCAATTAACTATCACAAATATATGTATTTTTTTTTCTTTTGTGTTTCTCACCATTTCTGCTGCACTTCTATTAGTATATTTCAATGCTAAGTTCATTATCATGGGAAAAACTAAAATAATTTGGTTTTGTACTTTTGTGCTATCCACAGCCAAGTGTTCAGAGGGCAACGCGATTGGTGAGAAGGTAAGGTTATTTATTTAAAAATGCATGGAAGGTCAATTGAAATGGTTCTAATTCGCATCTTGTAGCATTACCATTCATGTTTACCCAGACATCTCTACTTTACTTACTCCATAAAAGCACGGAACTTCAAGTAAAAAAGTATACATTGATCTCCTCCCCCCCCCCCCCCCCCCCCCCAGCCCACCCTTGTGAAGGTAGGATCTAATAAGCATTCTTTTTTTGGGTAATCTCTCAAATTCTAGCAGCAAAAAGTGATAATTACCTGAAGTTCACGCAACGGCGACTTGCCTTAGCCCCAGATAGGTAATTTTTGCAGTTATTCCACTGTAAATGCATCATCTGTAGCCTTAACAATATGTCAACTGGCTTTTTTCCCCCAAACTACAGCCTTTCTAATAAGCATTTTTGCCGCACTGTGACGGATTTGTAGCTCACATTAGTTTAGTGGGAGATGTATTTTCGTTATGGTGATGGACAAGATCATTAAACTACTGCTTTCTTACTTTACCGAGCTTGTTCAAACTTGCAGGGTGCATCAGAATGGCTTTATATAGTTCCTTGGGGCATCCGCAAAGCTCTGATTCATATATCCCAAAGATACAACAATCCTCCGATATATGTCACTGAGAATGGTATGCATGTCATAGGTATCAGTGAGGTGATAGGTAGTAAATAATACTCTCTAACTGATCTTGGACAAGACCTACATGTATTTCTTCCGGAGAAAAATTTCTATCAACTTTTACTAGTAAATAAAATGAAGAAAAGAAGCAAAGTGTTTCAGTTTAGTGGGTTATGTTGCATATATGGAGCACATGTTTATATCTAAACACCTAGGCTGCTACTATTTTCCCTGTTTTTATTAAAACAATAAATTTTGTTGATGGCTTAGTCAAGTCAAAACTGATGCCAACAGATTAAATTTTGAGCGGGAGTAATTTATATATGTGGACTTCAGTAAGTCTTGATGACAAAAATGAAATCTAATGAATATATTGTATGTTTTTACGGTTATTATATATAAAGCCATAAATTATTACCTTTACTTTTCTCTGATTATGGCTAGGAATATTGATGCCAATGAACATTTTTATTGGGTGTTTGAGTCTCATTAGGTGCCATCCTTAATCTATTGTTTTGCATAAACCTCCGCTCCACTCTCGAACCCAAACCATTGGTTTCCCTGCATCGATTTCAAGAAGCTTTGACAATCATAAATGCTCTGTTGGGGAGAATCAAGAAGCCCCCGTGAGATATAACAAGAAATGAAGTTTCTGACAGTCCATTGTTTGTAATCTACAGGTATGGATGATGAAGATAATGTAGAAACACCAACCCATGAGTTGCTTGATGACAAAAAAAGAATTGGTTATTTTAGGGGATACCTTGCTGCAGTGGCTCAATCAATCAGGTTTGTTGCAGCACTTGACATTATTACTTGTACATGTAGTTTTCTCCCCGTACAAGATAGGCACATAAACATGAGTGGATCACTAAAACCAAAACCTAAATCATGATGAATGGAGATCATCACATTGTCATTTTTCTTTGCACAAGTAACTGCTTTCAGGACTGGAACCCATTACTTTATTCTGTTAGTTTGCACTTTATTGTTGATCCAAACAATGGCCCCCCAAATATTGAGATTTTGGAAAGATCATGAATTATATGTATCTGGTTATAGGGATGGAGCAGATGTTCAGGGATACTTTGCATGGTCATTCATAGACAACTTCGAGTGGGCTCAGGGTTACACCAAACGCTTTGGGTTGGTTTATGTCGACTATAAGAACGGGCTTTCGAGGTATCCAAAATCTTCAGCCATCTGGTTCTCCCAATTTTTAAAGGGTAACAAAGAGAATGACAACAAGGGTTGATTACCCCCTTGGTCATGCATTGGTTTTCATACAATATATTGACATCTTATCATTCTATGACCTATTTTCTCTTCACTTTATTATTTAATCCTAGTTTTTAGGTATATGTTGAATGAAACATGAAACTACCAAGGTTTTATCAGTTTAAAAGGCAAGATGCCAAAAGTGGCTCAAGTGTATGCATTTCGACTGGAGCACTTTTACAACCATGGGAAAACTGGATCCCTTTAGAGCTATACGGATGTGCTCTAAGGTCCCATATGGATCGATCTACGTTTGAGTGGATTGCATTCGAGAAGCGGAAAATTCCATGAATTCAAACACTTTTTTCACAGTGAGCTTATCAAACACCACATTCAGATTTCTTAATGTAAATCTGCCTGCGTTTGAAAAGATACAAAATGTATGTGATTTTCAGAAGTTGAGTTTGAATGTATGTGCATCCAAATGAGTCTTAAGTTTAAGTAGCTTTTGGGGCTGATTTTGAGAACTTTGTTATGCAAAAAAAAAAAAAGGTTTTGGACTTTGAATTTCTATTCCAAGGAATCAAAAGATAAAATTTTTGAAAATTTAAGGTACTATTTGGAATTATGTTTGAAAAACAGTTCTTCGATTAAAGCTATTTTTGCATTCAAATTACAAGGAGCATATTTATGTTAGATTAGATTCAAGAAAAAAAAAATTATGGTTTTTTTTTTTGACCACTTTTTCTCAAAGAAAAGAAAGGTGCGAATCCCTTCGGGCACTTTGATATGTTAATACTAAATATGATTCCTGTAAACAGAATCTTCATGGAATTTTTCCATGTTAAGCCTTTTTAGGTGCCAATCTATGATTCCCTCACCCTTTTTTTTCACTTTTCTGGTCATCTGCAACATAAGGCACCCTCCAAAATTTGGGCTCGACCTAGAGGGGATAGAGAAAGAAAGGGACCAGTAGGACATGACACCAATCTTTTTCTTTGGCCCTTTTTTTTATTCTTTTGATGGGTGGGGGGGTCTTCAAATCTATATTACAAACTTACATAATGCTTGAGAATCTCAATAACCAAAGAAGAGTAATTGAAGAGTGGAGGACTCTGTGTTCCAAAATAAGTCCAAACAAACTAGACATTTAATGATGCATGACTTTCCATAAGGGTATATGAATGGTTCTATAAAGGTCCTCAGGTGGTTTCAAACTTTTTAACTCATTGGCCATTAAAGGATGATATATTTAATATTTTGATATTCGAATTGGAATGTGATGGTTGTCTGTCTTGCATTATGTCTTCTCATTAATTCTTAAGCCTTATTCTTGGCTTACTTATTCCCACACAACCCCACATGTCTGTTGCTAAAGTGTCACCATCTTTTATAGAGTTATAGGGTCCAAAAGTGAAATGATTTGAGGTCCATAAAAAAAACACCATTTGTGTATGTAGTGCTATGTTTGGAGATGAGCCATTGAAATAAAGAAAATGTAGACATCTCACCAAGAGAAAAAGAAAGAAATTTAGGTTTAACATTTCTTTCATTATAAAAGTACATGACAACATCAACCCATTACTTCTAATTGAAAATCTCTCTTTGCCCACTCTCTTTTTTTTTTTATGATGGTGAAATGAATGGCAGGGACTGCTGACTCATTATTATTATAATTGGTGTCATCATTTTTTTAAAATTTTTTGTTGATGACTGCTAATGTATGAGATTTGAAAATTTTATAAGTGTTCAATTGTGAAAAGATTAAGATTCTTTTAAAGTGGAGTACATCAAAAAAAAATTGTGAGCTTGTGGGGGCAAATGACTTTATGAAAGATAAATGGTCACAAATCTAATCTTTTTGGTGGTAATATTGCATGGGTTTATTTTTGTCTTGCATACAATCTCATACAAAGAGAATAATGATGTACAGCCTTAAGGCAATCCATTGACTTCACTTTGCATGCATTTGTGCCATTGATTAAATTCAGGAACAGTTTGGTAGGGTTTGCATGCATGCTAGATCTTGAGCCCCACTATAGATGAATGATTGTCTAATAAAAATGAATCTAAAGGACATGTTCTATAGACTATAGTTCAACATGGATCATCACCAGCTTATAATAGCAATGCACTCAAGTTAGGGGCATTCATGTTAGGGGCATTCGAGAGGGAAAAAGACAAACATAAAATAAATAAATAAATAAATAATGTTAGGGACAGTGCTGCAAACAGTCTTATAGACAATCTCCACATGTTTTAATTTTTAAAAATATAAAACATCATATAATAAGATATATGTTTTGATGAAAAATGTATATCAGTTTTTTTCAAATTGAATAAACTCATTTTTAATATATATAAAAAAATTATTGAGATATATACCTCACCTAAAAAGGTATATGGAACTACATTTAGGGTTGTAAATAAGATTGTGACTTTTAATTTATGTGCCACAAGAGATTTTGATTTGTGACTGTTCCATTTCATGTCCCCAAATTCTTGTTATTTGAAAAAGAGCCAGTTAGGTCAAGCTTAGGTCCTCACAAACAGGTAGGCCTGTCAATGGGTCGGGTCCAGACCCGGACCCGACCCGGTCCGGATATGATTACACGTGTAATATATCCGACCCGATTTGGACCCGACCCGGTGGACCCGAACATACAAACGGGTCGGGTCTGGGTCCACCCCGCCCCGACCCGTTGGACCTGAGACCCGACTGTTTTATTAATATATACTCATATATTACAAGAATATTAGTATTAGTTGACCCATAATTTTATTTCTTATTTATCAAGTTACAAGTATAAGTGTTTATTGTTTACTTTGTGACACAAATAACTATGAGCTCTCCCTTTTAATTCATTGTTATATTGTTTAGACTTATGTTTACTTTAAATGTTGTTTAGTAATTCATTCACTTCTTTTGAATTGTACAAAAATATATTCAAACATAGTATTAGGATATCAGTTTAAAAAGTTCAATAATAATTAATGCTTTATTATAAAAAATTTCTAATAGAATTGTAAGACAAACAAATTCATAAGTTTAAAAAAAAAAATTTTATTAACTTTCCTCGGGTCCGGGTCTGGGTCCACATGTTCAGGACCCGCCGGGTCCTGGGTTGGACCCGGACCCGCTGAGTCCTGTCACGGGTCGACGGACCCGGACCCGACCCGATGACAGGCCTACAAACATGGATATGCAAACTATATAGCTTTTTTAAGCCACTATTGAGCATATACGTATCTAGTTTAAAATTTTGGGAGCTACATGAGGACTTGAAACTAAAGGATTCAAACAATTTGAGTCCTTCATGATCAAAATAAAAATTTGTGATGGACCAAGTTTGTGGCACTTTAACTATGACATGGATTTTTTTAATTTTACAATACAATGAAATGTTAGAAATGAAAATAAAGCAAAAAAATTATATATTCACGGAGGAGTAGAGAAAATGATTCGCTATAATCAAGTATCTGAATTATAAAATCTCTCTCTCTCTCTCTTTTTCTTTAATATACCGTCAATTTTTCTTAAACAAAACCATATACTTAGAGCTGTCACTAACAAAAATATAATATCTCTTAACACAACGACTAAATAAATAAAGTGAAAATGAGAAAAAATGATCAATATGCCCTAAAAATTCAAATCACAGATCTATTTACAATAGAAAGCAAGAAAACTTACAACAAATTATATTTGTAAAAATATGAAGGATGAAATTCAAGAAAGTTCATTTTGATGAAACCCGATCTATGTTCGTTATTCTGATTTCCTCTTTTAATATTTCACCCCAAAAATGTTAAGGAGCTTGGTTATTGATTGAATATATGCAATGAACATAGTTTTGGAGTCTCTCTATATTTGATTAATTATATATATTACGCAGAAATCTACTGACTAATCTCCACCGTCCATTGCCCTCCAAAAGACTGATCTGTTGGAGGAAAACCTTTCCACCTACTATTCCACTTTGTTTGATGGAATATTTTTGTGCCTGTGACGTCATGTATCAATTTTTTTTTTCTCCAGACAGACCCCGTGTCCTATTTGACCGTTTTAAGTTTGAATTACTCGATCAATCGGTTGAACTGACTGTTTTTAAAAAAGAATAATATCAAAAAATTATAAGTATGTAAGGATTTGATTTTGTCAAATCTGTTTTTAAATAAATAAAAAAATTATAGTTTAATTAAAGCTAGATACACATTTTTATAAATAAATGTTCAAAAATTATATTTTTGTGGATAGATAGTGTTATGCAAATTCAATTTTAAACTCAACTTTTTTTTAAATTTTTTTTTATAAACCTATGTTCAAACCATATAAAAATCAATGATTAAAGGTTAAAATTCATGTGAGAGAAAAGGTGGCACAATTAGGTACAGTTATCTACACATTCCTTACATGTAAAAATAATAAATTTAGTAAAAGTTTAAATTTATATAATATAAAATCATATTGTAATATACGAAACTTAAAGTATATTGAGATATAATACGATAAGTATAACAAATTTATAATGTTTTATATTTTTTAGGAAATTGTTTAATTAACAATATTAATTAATATATGTATCCTGTCGTGATGATCTCATTTTTCAACTAATTAGATATATTTACTCTAATGGTTGAACTAATCCATTCAATTTTTCAATTTAATGAGTGATTAAATTTTAAAATATTTTTTATTTTTACAAATATTAAGGATAAAGTAATTCAAAAGGTGAAATATATATCATCAAAAGACTCATTAGAAAGAAAGTAAATAAATTGCACCAGACAAATTTACCGTCATTCATATGAATACCACTTCATCTAATATAATTTATAAAATTATATTTAACGCATTATATATTATACTGTATCATATTCCATACCGAAAAAAATGAAAATAGGTGTTCTTCAATGTATTATAATTTTTACTATATATATATATATATATTTTTTTTTTAAGTTCCTATAAACTATATGATTTAGTGATCGATCATTTATTTCTTCATATTTCTGTTTAAGTCTCTAGATTTAAAAGGTATGTTTTTTATTAATCCTTTATTAAATTATTTGGTTTTTTTAGTCCCTGGAAGTGACTAAAAGGTCCTTTAAGTCTAGAGACTTAAACAGAAACATGAAAAAGTAAATGATCAATCACTGTAGTTTATAGGAATTTCAAAATAAAAAATCAATATATATTTTATATATATATATATATATATATATCTATATCTATACTACTATAAAAAGTACGAGTTCGAGGGGAAACATTTTAGCCAATTTTACCCTTAAAAATTAATTTAAAATACAACTATATCCATCAACAAATTCAAAAGTTATTTATTTAGTTTGTTTAGATTTATATTCAATCTTATCTTATTGCTCTTAAGATTTAGTGTTTTCTTAATGTTTATTTAAGATTTATAGTGATTTGGACGGATGAATAGTTTGATTCAACAAAAAGATAATATACTATAACTATATTTTTGAATTGTAATAACATATTTGGGGATTAATATATTATAATACGGATTGATATTATATATAAAAACCCTTTATGAACTAATATTTTCAAATTAATTTAAAAAATAAATAAAAGATGCTAATTAATGTACTATTCTATTTTATGGATTAATAAAACGTATTATATTAATATGAATATAAATCTAATATGTCATAGTGCTTTCAAATTAATAAAAACGTACCAACAAATCTTATCAAATTATTCAAAATTTTCTATAAAAGCATATCAAATATTAATTTATTATCTTAGATTTTTCCTAACAAAATATCATTTTTTTTAAAAAAAATTGAGTGTGATTAAAAAAAAAACTAGATAACCCTGCGTGGGATCTATTATTTGTGTTTCCAATTTTTTTTTTATATAGTCTATAGGATTACAATAAATTTTTATTATTTTTTTGTCACTCATTTCCATTTATGGTTATCTTCTTTGATTTTTTGGTTTTTTAACCCTTATCTTTTTTGAATTCTTATTTAATAAACTAATAATTTTATTAAAAAAATCTTATCTATATCTCTCTTTATGCTTGATCGTTTTTTTCATCCCTATTTTATAGGGATTGAAAAATAAAAAATATTATTTATATATTATTTAAATTTAAAATTAAATAAATAATATACAGAAAATGAGTTTTTATTTTAAAATAAAGATGTGTTCAAAGAAATGTAAAAACACAAACATGTATTTGTGTTTTCAAATTTAATTTAAATATATGATAAATATAATAATCAATTTTTCTATTTTAGGATAAATAATAAAACCCACAATCCCCTGCTTTTAGGATAAATAATCAAACCCACAATCCCCTGATTTTAGGATAAATAATCAAACCAACAATCTCCTGATTTTAGGAAAATTTTATAAATGCCCTACCTTTTTTGGCTTATTCTTTTTCGTTTTTTTTCATTTATTTAGAAAAGGATTTTTTTTTCTGTCTTATGAATTATGATTTATGCTTGACTATGTTTCAATAACTGATTAATTAAAAAAATTCATTTTGTGTTTGTTTTAACTTTATGACATTTTTAGACATGATGTTTTGTTTTGAATATTTTTTATATTTTGTTAGGAATTGCTTAACAATAAAATAATTTCTAACAATTTTTTTTGGTTTGCTATTTATATCTCAAGAGAATTGATTGGTGCATACATAGAGTTCACTACCGGAAAGAGTAAGTTGTTCTTTTCAATATTTTGTTTATTTTAATATATTTGCTTGATTGCATTAAAATTATATTTCATATTTAATTAACTTTCAATTAATATTTTGGGTTGTAGGGTTTTATCTCGAACAAAGTTTACAAACATGAATCCTCATTTTATAAAAAGAAATTATTATTTTATTATTATTATTATTATTCTGCATTTATTATTTATTATTTTGAATGCAATTATAGGTAAGGTGTTTTTCATTTTAGTTCAACAGTCAGCACCATTAACAATCAGGTATTAGGTGTTTTAATTAATTTTTTTTTTAAGTTTCTCAATTCATCTCTTAATGAATACAAGAAAATCAATATTCACTATTCATACTAGATAAAAAAAATTTCCAGATATTATATAGTATTGAACTTCAATATCATCCTACACTAATTTAATAAAATAAAATTGAATCATATATGTTAATAATTATTTATGTTTAGATTGTGTATGTTCGATGATATGCGATAATGCTCAAAACTATCAAAAACTATTTTTGAGTTTATTTTTCTAATTTTTGGATTTAAATTATTTGAAAAACTTTTATGTGTATAATTCAATTACAACACCCTTTTAGATTTTGTAATACGACTTTCAGAAATGAACTCAAGTAGCAAAAAAATTTTCAACAAAAAAAAATCAATTAATAAATGTAAATGATATTGATCCGAAAGTATAAAAAAATTCCTATATGTTAATAAATTTCAATATCCTATTAGTTAATTTACTATTGAGATTTCTTATAGAATTTTGATCGAATATGTTTTTAGAATTTTTTTAACTCCTATATGTTAATTAATTTTAACATCCTCTTAGTTTAACTTAAGATTGAATTTATTTTTAGAATTTTAATAGGAAAATACTAGAGAAAGAAATTATATGGATAGTGAATTGTATATTTTATTGTTTATTTATTTTGTTGTTTCTTAAGCTTTTATATCTTAATAATTAATAATGATTTTTAATATAGTATTTATTATATTGATGTTTTATTTTTTTAATAAAATTTTGATTGAATATATTTTTTAGAATTTCTATAAGAAAAACATAGAGCCAAAAAAGGTACGAATATTAATTTTTGTTTCTATTTATATATTTATTTGTTTGCTCAATTTTCTATATATTAATATTTTTTTAATAAGAACTTAATTAAATTTTGTTTTCATAGGAAATATTGAATATTTATTTATCAAAACCATAAGATCAAATATATTTGGTTAGAGATAGGATGCAATAATCTTGATTATACTTTTGATAAAGTATTTTAAAAAGTTTAACAAATTTGTAAGTTTTTAAAATTTTGATGGATTGGTTTAACTTAAAAAATTTAAGATATAGATTAAAAAAATTACTATTTTTACATTAGAAGAACGGGTTGATAAGTTAGATAAAAATAATTTTAAATAAAAATTAATTTACACATTAATGTAAAATTATTTAAAGTTTATATTAAAATCGTTAAAATAAAATTGGTAAGATAGGAATTTAAAATTGGAATGACAGAGCAATAAGACATGAAATTCTATACACTTGTTACATCTATTAATTTATTTAATAATTATTATTATTTATGTCTTTTAATATATTTTTTATTTTTTATGTTTTATTTTGTTTTAATAATAGATTAAAAGATTATATGTTTTTGTTTATTTTTAATAATTATGTTTTGTGTTTTATTAAATGAAAAAACACTAGGCAAACTTTAATTTAACAAATATTTTGATATATAAAAACTAATAATTTTCATAAATAAAATATTATAAGATAATTAATTAAAATTAAAATTATAATATCTATACTAATATAAAAATTACGAGTGAGAAGGGAAACATTTTATTTGATTTTACCCCATAAAATTAATTGAAAGTACAATTATATCCATCAATAATCTTATTCACATATCTTATATGTTCTCTATTTTATCATTTAAAATTAACTACAAATGTAACTATATTGATCAATAAACTTTATTCAGCTATCCTAGATTTTCTCTAACAAGGTATCAATTTAAAAAAAACATGAGATTTATTATTTATAATCTCTATGTATGTATCCTACATATTCTCTAAAAGATATCAATATGAAAGAAAAAAAAGATTTATTAATTTAATGTTAGGATAAAACTAACTAATCCCTACAAAAAAATAATCAAACCTAATAAATAAAACGAAAATAGAGTAATTATCTAATTTAAAACGTAAAAAAAAAGCAATGCTAAATTGAAAGTTAGTTTAGGATAAATATTCAAACCCACTATCGCATGATTTTAGGATAATATCCATTTAAAAGTTATTATATAAATGCCACGTCTACCTAATCATTTCATTTTTTTTAGGTCTTCCTCTCTTCAAAAAAAAAATTATTTTTTATAATATATGATTTATGTTTGGTTGTTTTTTAATAACAATTAAATTTAAAAAATTTAATTTTTTTTAGATGATTGTTTTTAGGAATGATGAATGTGTTTAGTTTTAAATATTTTTAATATGAATTTCTTAATAATAATAAAATTCTAATGCTTTGATTAAATAATTTTGTATCTCAGAAGTCTTGATCAATGCATACACGGGCTCAATCAATAAAAAGTAAGTAGTTGTTTTCAATTTTTAAATTTTATTTTTATTATTTTTAATTCATTTGGTTTAAATTGAGTAATTTCTCTTTCGTTCCATATAAACATTATGTTCACCTGTTTAGTGGTATGCAACATGAAAACACTAATAGGGATCTTTCTTTAGAATTTTAAGGTTTAAATAATAGGTGACCATCGGTGAAATTGTTTCTATTTTTTTTTGCTTAAGATATTTGAAATTCTAGAGAAAGAGTCCCCTTTCAATTTATTTTTTCATTTTTATCGTAATCTAATAAATACCACAAAAATACTTTAATCATATAATTTATAATGGCTCTTATAAGAAATAAAAATCACATCTATTCACTTCATTTCTTTTTTTCTAAGTCTTCATCTTTTTAGAAAATGATTTTAGTTTTTATATTTATTTTATAATTTTTGGTTTATGTTTGGTTATGTTTCAAAATAAATAAATTTAAAAATAATTTTTTCATTTTCTTTTAGATGATTGTTTTTATGGATGATGAGTGTGTTTTGTTTTTAATATTTTTAGTAGGCATTGCTTAACAATAAAAAAGTTTAAAACCTTTGTTTGATTGAATATTTTTAAATATTAGTAGAATTGATTAATGCATACATGAATTCAACACATAGAAAGAGTAAGTAGTTTTTTTCAAAAGTTATTTAAAAAATGTAACTCACAATCAATAAGACACTGATCTAAAATTTGATATAAAAAATGATAAGTTTGGATCAATAATATATTATAAGAGAATTAAGTAAAATTGATAGTATAATTGGTAAGTTAAAAATTAAAAGTGATGTAACTACATATTTAAAATTGCTAACTTAAAACTCATGTAACTAACATATTTAAAATTGGTAAGTTATGGATGAATAATATGTTATAAGATTGATTTAAATAAAAAATTTAGATATGGATTAATAAAATTATATTAAAATAAATTTAAGATTTAATATTAATATATGGATAAATGAGATATGGATAAATAAATTTAAATAAACAAAATTTTAAATATTACGAAATGGAGACAATTATTAGTAAGATATGGATTAATTGAATAAACTACAAAAAATTAAACTGATAACATAAAATAATATATTATAAGGTAATATCCATATATTAAATTAAAATAGATTAGTATGTTAAGATAGATAATTTAATTTAATAGATAATTTTAATATTATTTGTATTGCATATGTTTAAATTAAACTAAAAAAGAAAATTAAGATTCAAAATAAATAATATATTTTAACATTTTCATATGGATAAATTAAAATAGATTAAAAATTTTAATTTTAAATTATTAAATTATAGAGAAATAAAATAATTTTTTAAAACGTAATTGATTTTATTTAAATTTTCTTAGATGTAGATATTTCAAATATACATCCATTCGTCAAAATTGATTTAAATAACTACACAAAATAATGTTTGTCTCTTATATCTCTAATCTAAGTTCTAAATACAAAATTATTGTTGTTCAAAATTATATATGAATTTTATTTTATTTGAAAAAATTGAAATTGTTTGTGAAATATAGGAATTCAAATTTAAACATATAAATTTAATTTATTTTTTATTAAATTAATATATGATATAATGAATTTAAATTTAGGTTATTAATATTGTAATATTTATGTTAATGCTTTTATTCAAGATATTATTTTAACACATAATCTAATAATGAATATATGATATATTGAATTTAAATTTATGTTATTAATATTGTAATATTTATATTTATGTTTTTATTCAAGATATTATTTTAACACATAATTTAATAATAAAATAAATTAATGATCATAAATATATTTGTGTTTACATATATTCATTTATTAATATTGGTATGAGCATAAAAATAAAAATATATTGATATTATTTGTTACTTTAATTGTAGGAGACAAATTTACATTGAAATTTATTTTTATATCACAATTATTAATATTATGTATTTATTGAATTCTTTCATTTATTCAAATAGTTTTTTCTTATAAGATATAACTTTGAATATTTATATATTATAATATATATATATATATATTTTTAAATTTAAAATTTAATTAAAAATAATAATTTAAATAATTTTTATAATAATTTACGTGCATCGCACGTGTGCATTAACTAGTATATATAAAAGAATGTATTGTAAATTTGTAACCTATTAAACATTTTTATAGTATTATAGTATTATTAGATATTTGTGGGCTGTTGACAGCTAGATAGAACAAGTGCGGCCAAGGCCGTGCACTGCTATTTTATTACGATTGCACCCTCCTGATCTGTCAGCTGTGAATCTCGAGGCAGGCCGACAACGACAAATCTCCCATGCCTCGATATCCGTGCCAAATAAACAGTGGTAACCCGGAAATAATCCTGTCCGAATCCGGATATCATTTTTTTTGGGTGACAAATCATTTGTATCATTAGCATTTGTTAATATGATATAATAACTAAAACCTCGTCATCTCTGTTAATAAGATTTATAAATGCATAGTTCATAATATTCTACATGTGTTAGTGTTATGTTACATTATATAATAATATATGAGTTTGTCATCCATGATTGACTAATTATTATTTTATTTTGAAAAACAGTTTTTTTTAGTCAAGTGTCATGACACGTATACTTATTTTAAATTTAATTCCACTAGAATAATTATTCCTATTCTCCTTTCTCTGCATAATTATCAGATGTTTTTATTGTAAAAAATAATAGTATTATAGTTAGTGGATAAATACCGTTTGAACATCCTTTATAAATTTAGGGTGGCT
The DNA here is from genome assembly GCA_030737845.1 of Acorus calamus. Taxonomy (NCBI): domain Eukaryota; kingdom Viridiplantae; phylum Streptophyta; class Magnoliopsida; order Acorales; family Acoraceae; genus Acorus; species Acorus calamus. The sequence continues at coordinate 953,461 of CM060873.1, forward strand.
CTATTCACACCCCCCTAAAACAGTTGCACTCCCCTCTTCTAAGCACCCCTAACCAATCTAATCTTTTTCATTTTCACCCCCTTCATATATAATGACACTTTAAGTTTTGTGTGCCCCCCCCCCCCCCCCCTTTAGGGTTTTATCACCCATCATCTTCTCCTTCTCTTCCAAAGCAACCTGGACAAAAAAAAATCCCCATCTCCACCTCCCCCTAGTGGTCGGCGCAGTTCTCTCCTCCGGCTCCGGTTCCTCTGTCATCGTCGTCGGACCCAGCTTCAATTCCTCCATCATCATCGTCGGTGCCAGCTCCGATTCCTCCATCATCGTCATCGACCCCAGCTTCGACTCCTCCTTTCATCTTCTATGTTTGTAGTTGATCACATATTCTCAAACTATTTGATAATTTTTGTTTAGATCTCATACATTCCCTCACTATTTGAAGAAATCTTTTAAGATCTCACAAATGCTAGATCAAACAAATACTAGAAATTCTAGATCATACATGTTTGGAACAATAAAATGCAAATAATTATCCATATTAAAAATGCTAGAAATATATAACATGATGCATTCAAATTATTTCATGGTAACCGAGTCTGAGAATAGTTTGCTCATTGATCTAACTTGGTTATACCTGGTTATTTATGTGTTTGTCTTTATTTATTTCTTAGTTTTCCATTTTTTTTCTTATACACTAAGCCTTGCCATATTTTTTTCTTTGTCCCCTGTAGTAGAAAGACTAATATGGGTGGTTGGATATATAATGGAAGATGGGGAACGTAAGTCATTTTAGATTGGACATTTAACAAATAAAAGGAACTATCAATTGAGATTGGATTAGAAAAAAGTGGTTCAGAGAAGATAGATTTCACTTAGACATGCATCCATGTTTTGATCAAATTGAAATTGTGAAATGCATTCTGTATTGTTGCAGTTGGACCTAGTTTTGTATGTGATTTCTTGAGTTAATTCAGAACTTCCACTGGATACTTGATATATTCAGTTATGTATATATTCTGATGGGAAAGTTAGAAATGAATTGGTATTTGTAGTGTATATAAACCCTGTTAGATTGCAATGTATAATGTTTTATGATTCCTATTTAATGTGTATCAATCAAATGAATAATGTAAATTTTGTAGTATGGCTCCTAAGGAACGTCTTCGACCTACGGCCTCTAATCGAAAGAATCGTCCGAATGATGGTGCCTCTAGTATTCAAAATATTGAAGATGCGGCAGAGCCACAAGAGGAAGATGCAAGGGAAGCAGTATATGAAGAACAAAATTCAGAGATCGATAAGGCTAGTATAAATGGTCCTTTTCCTGGTGGACCAATAAACAATGACCTTCTCGTTGACTATCGACACCATGTTGCATATCGTATTTGGAACGGCAAGGTATATATATATTTTAAATATTTGTTAATTTTATTTATGATAATAAGAATTTCACATTCACTTGTATATCTGGTTGTACAGGAGAGGTCAGTGCTTAGATGTCGACAACCTGTCACCCAATTGGACAGCTGGAGTTTAGATGATGAAGCCATCATCTTTGTTAACAAAGTGAGGGACAGTGGCCTGCTACCACTGGTTCAGTTCAGTTACAAAACAGTGAACTGCCATTTAATATCTGCATTTGTTGAAAGGTGGCATCCAGAGACGAATACATTCCATCTACCCGTTGGAGAACTTGGAATCACATTGGACGATGTGAATCAGATTATAGGCATTCCGGTAATGGGCTGCGTGGTGTCTAAGCCACCTATTCCAACTACAGAAGAAGTTGTGAAATTAGTTCATAGTACACTAAAGCTCAATCCGTTAGCCATCGCCGATGAACTGAAATTACATAATGGAAGATCAGTTAGATTATCATGGTTGAGGGACAATCTTGCTAAGAGGACGAGGACGATGCCAACGCATAGTGTTGAGTGCGCTGTTCGAGGATACCTCTTATATGTTTTGGGTTGCACTATTTTCGCTGACAAGACTGGCACACATGTCTCGGTGGAATATCTTCAGTTTCTTGAGGATTTGGACAAAGTAAAGGATCATGCTTGGGGGGCTGCTACTTTAGTCCACTTATATCGTCAACTAGGGATTGCGTCAAGGGCGAAGTGCAAACAAATCTCAGGTTACCTCACTCTCCTTCAGGTATAATAAATATATAGTCTTATAGTTGAAAATGAGATTGATTTTTTATATATGATTTATTACCTATATATTTTTCTCCATGCAGGCATGGGTGTATGAGCACTTTTCATCATTCAGACCTGAGGATGGAGACTATGAGCATGATGAACTACCTCGGGCCGCCGCATGGAAGACATGCAGAAATCAGCCAGGATTGCAAAAGAATGAAGTGTCTATTATAAGAGAATTGATTGATTTAAATGTAGTATCCTACTTTACTTATGGAAGTGATATTATAAGTGTTTGTCAGTGAATTTCTATACATGTATTGGTATTGAATAAATCTGATATATTTTGACCTGAACACAGTAGTCAAGCCAAGTCGACAGTCGGTGAGCTTGTTATGCTATGAAATGTAGCTGAATCTTTTGACCTGAACATATCGACACTCACACTGTCGATCAAAACATATCATGTCGACACTTGGAAAGTCGACGGTGGTGAAATACGGCTGGAGTTTCAGACCTGCACACATCAACACTCCCACTGTCGATGGAAACCTCTTCAGTCGACAAACGAGGTGTCGAAACCACATCCAGTGCCTAGGTGAGCATATTCTATACCGTCGACACACCCAATGTCGACAAATACCTTTTCGGTCGACACGTGTTCAGTTGACGTTGGTGAATGATTGTGAAGTTTCAGACCTGCACACATCGACACACCAACGGTCGATGGAAACCTCTTCAATCGACAAACGAGGTGTCGAAATCACATCCAGTGCCTAGGTGAGCTTGTTCTATCCCGTCGACACTCCCAATGTCGACAAATACCTTTTCGGTCGACATGTGTTCAGTCGACGTTGGTGAAAGATTGTTAAGTTTCAGACCTGCGCACATCGACACTTCCACTGTCGATGTAAACCTCTTTAGTCGACAAACTAGGTGTCGAAACCACCTCCAGTGCCTAGGTGAGCTTGTTCTATCCCGTCGACCGAATTGATGTCGACCATTACCCATTCTGTAGACACCTGGTCAGTCGACGGTGGTGAAATACGCTGAAGTGTCAGACCTGCACATATCGACACCATTACTGTCGATGGATATCTAGTCGGTAAACAAGAGTGGTGTCGAAACCAACATCCAGTGACGCCCGTGAGTTTGTTCAGTCTCGTCGACCACAAAGATGTAGACCTATACCTCCGTGTCGACACTTTGTCAGTCGATGGTAATGGGCTACGCGGAAGTTTCAGACCTGAACATATGGACACACTTACTGTCGATGTAAACCTCTTCAGTCGACAGAAGTGGTGTCGAAACCACATACAGTGACGCCCGTTATATATATTTCAGTCCCATCGACACGCACAATGTCGACAAAGACTTATTCTGTCGACAGTATGGCTGTCGATACGCCCAGGATCCATTATCACAAAACATATTGGAATCAAAGAAGCAAATTATTTTTAATCAAATATTCCATTATCACAAAATATATACCACCTTTTATATATTCATCCAGGGACAAGCCTTACAATAGGATTGTTACTTACAAAAAAAGTCATTTCTTAAGAATGACATCAAAAGGTATAACATTTACATAGATCATAACCCGTGGTGAAATGCGGGCTCGAACACAAACCCTACTCAATCTCGATGGGAACATCTGTTGTAGCCACATTTGAACCTCCTAATATTGTCTTGAACAAGTTCATCCTATCAGCATATGGATTGATCCAGTTAGAGGCACAAATGTGGTGGTGTTTAGACCACATCGTGGACACTGGAGGAATCGGACCATCCTGTTCCATTTGGAGTCGAACGAAATGACAACCATTCACATAACCCATATAAAAAACAGTGTGTGGGCATGATGGTGGAGTAGAATCCCAAAAGGGCAAAAATGTCAGACACAAACGTGATGAAATATACATAAGAACCACACGATAACATGATGCTATTAGATGCCCCACATCCGGCATTATCATCCAATGATCCATGTCTGCAACGGTATCTTCACAAATTAAAGAATTTTGAATCTCATTCATGTGCTCATTGCCATAGAAAATTAGAGTATACTCATTCTTGTGCGCCTCCAACTCAGCAAGTAGATCACGTCTGACCTGTCGCCATCCATCATCACCTAATCCAAGGCAAGTGGCAATAACTCTGAAGCCACAGTGTCCATCTGAAGGAACATTTACAATTCCAGCGATGTGGGGCAATAAAGGACTGGGAAACTCCTTCATCAAAAGGTCATCTTTGGATGGATATTTGTTCAATGATTTTCCTCGCTTCTTGAAGATCACGGTTTCACAATCATTCGATCTTTGTGATGATTGACTGAGATGTAACGATTCTGACTCCAATGAAACAAGAACATGTTCGAAATGTGATGGACACCTCTTTGTTGAAGATTCATCAGTCTGAGCAGTCATTTTCTTATTTTTTAGGCTCCTCCTACCCCTGACACTGATTTTCCCCAATGGCTCCAATAGATGGGTTGTAGCTGGGTCACTAAGGATCTTCAACTTCCTCTTCAAGTCCATCTTTTGCATAAGATTGTACGAAGCCCAATTCTTTGAAATCAAGTCAATCTCTGTGGAAACATCAACATCCCCTTCCGCCCCCTCAACATAATTTGTTATTGACAGTTTCATCCAAAATGGATGTATATCATCCAATGGCACAAGTCGACCCTCCATTTTGTATTGTACAATCATACATGCACAAGGTAGTCCATGTGTGTAAAAGATGACATGACCACATGCATTGGGATCCACTCCGACATCTTCGCTTCGTTTGATCTCGCCTTTCAATATTTCAATTGCATTGAGAGAAATGACTCCAATCAAATATTTGAAAAATGGATTTCTCAAACGGTGAGGAATCTTCGTTAAACTATTCTCAAATGAAGCTTTAATATCTGTAATCTGTTGATCCAACATAAGTTTGATCGTACCCCATGAATTCATAAGATTTTGCATTGATGAACATAGCCACTTCTTAAGCTTTGCGTGGTTGCCTTCAACACGATTGGTGGAGGTGTTACCCAAGTGAAAATGTCTATTCACCCACGCTAACACAAATTTTTCTTTGAAGTAGAGAAGATCTTGAACATAGTTTAACACCAGGGGATATTTTTTATACCCCTCTTGAAGATCAAACTTGTTTTTATATGCTTCTTCTGTGTTGGCCCTCATAACATGAGTCAACCTTTGAAAAAAATCTTCCCATGCCTCATTGGTTTCAAATGCCTTTCTACACTTGGCTAAGACATTCTTCTCAATGTGCCAGTGACATAACAAATGTTTGGTATCAGGAAACACAATGTTCAATGCATTGGTTAACCCTTGCTCACGGTCCGTGACAATGACTAGCGGCAATGTTGTACCATCGAATAGTTCCTTGAAGCACTGCAATGCCCATATGTAATTGGCCTCTTTTTCTGCTTCCATGTACACAAATGCTACTGAAAAAGTTTTAAGAGTTGATGTAACACCCACGATTTCTAGAAGTGGCATTCTATACCTATTCGTTTTATATGTACAATCCATCATAAAAACGAAAGGAAATGCTCTCACTAAAGCAATAGATGTAGGATGTGCCCAAAAAATATGAAGAAGGATTCCCGAATCTGTATCGGCTCTATGTCTCTCCAAGAAGCCTGATTCATATATCATCTTGAATAACTGTTGCATGTTTGTGCGTCCGCCAATTTCTTCTTTTTTCACCTTTGCCCTTGCATTGTATATAGTCATAAGTGTAGATGCATTTGAGCCATCACGATGCTTCAAGTGTGAAAGTATGTCTCTTGGACGCATCCCACTCTTCGTCATGCCTCGAAGGAGTTCATACTCTTCATTCAGAAGTCTTCCAAGAAATGAATGTCCCTCTATATGTTCAAACAGTGGGTGGTTGTGTGTTCCATTTACCACTTGAATTGTCCATTGCTCGGTGAATATCGATAACTTGGTGCACTTCAACTTAAAAGCACATCCACACCTCTTGGTAGATGTTGCGCGCATGCGCTTTAGCGGAATACAACTACGATGTGGTCGATATTGTCCACCTCTTTCGCATCCAAGTATTACACGTGGACACCGACGAGGATCCGAAAAATCTGATTTGTTGACGACGATGACACTGCCATTACTCCTGCCGATTCTCTTTGCCCACTCAATCATTTCTTCGCGACAATTAAATATCTATATGACAAAACAAGCAAGTTCAATAATAATACTTAAGACATTATTAAAAATAACACTGATGGTAAATAATTCTCACCATTGATGTTGTAAATATATTCGTTTGGTCGACCACTCCGACGACATCGCAATTTGACATCACAACAATATCCTATAACAACATTTATCATTTAAATGATAATATAAATATACAAATAAAATCATATATTTGTGAACATTGAATCATACATAAACTTTAAATAGTGTTCTCTTCTTCCATTGAATACCAATCTACATACAAATAAAAAAAAACATGTACATATATACTTATTCACTCAAACCCTAAGGAAGCCATAGCAAAACCCTAAAGAAACCCTAAAAGAACTTCTACCATCCCAAATCTTGTATAAACCAATAATAAAATAAACCTTACATAAAATTCATACCTCATTGTTATGTGAAGAAGAAGACATGTCGGAACAATCCAAATGTCAACAATGTCGAGCATTCATCACCGGTAAGAGATGTAGAAATCGTTCGTCCAGGCTGCCACAACACCTAAGTTTCACCGGAGCGTCGCCATCACCATCACCGGGTCCTCCCCGCCATCCCTTACGCACGAAGGGGTGAAGAAGAAGGTGGTGAAACATTTGTTTTTGTTGTATTATATGAGAGGGGGGTGTAAATGTTTTATTGCTTTTTGGTATGAAATGATGTGGGGTGTTTTTTATTAGGTGGTGCAAATTATTCAAATTTAAATGGATCTTATGTTTGTGGATCCGGGTAAAAAGGGGTGCAACTGTTTTAGGGGGGTGTGAATAGAGCCACCCATAAATTTATTACTTTGAACGACATAATAATTTCCGAGACACACAGATGTTGAAAATATGATATTTTTATTCTCTCATGGGAATAAGTGATTTATACAGTGAAAACAACAATATTAATTTTCTAACTCCAAATTTACGCTGTAATTCACTCATTAGGTGAAACAGATTTAAATTTTTTTTTTACAAGAATCATAAAAATAACTTTTGAATGACACGAGAAAAAAAAGTTATAAAAATAACTTTTCAATAAATAAATAAAAATATAAATCCTAGAACCTACTTTCAAAAACTGGAAACTCCTTTTTCCAAACGCTGCCATCTGACCTTTCATCACATCACCATGGGGACCAAATCCATGTCACACTCATTAATTAAACACACTAAACACTCCCAAAAAAACACTATAAAATTATTAGATTACATTCTCCATATATTCCCCCTTTAAAATAAAGAAAAAATCTATATAACCCTTAATCTTCCTGATATCCATATATTCCCCCCATAATCTCAATATATCTATATAACCATTTGTAAACACACCATGAATGTAAATAACCCCCTACAATTACAAATTCTTTAACAAAGTTGAAATATTCTGGACATATTCCGTTATCTAAATCATGGTTAAGAAATATGTATTTTTTACTCCAAAAAAATAGTCAATACTTCAAAGAAAAACCCTTTAAATTTTACACTCTTTTATAGTTTTTTTTGAAGTATTAATTATTTTTCAGGGGTTAAAAAAATACATATTTATTAATCATGATTTAAATAATAAAATATATTCAGAATATTCCACCCCTGTTAAAAAAAATTTAACCGGAGGGGATTATTTGCATTCATGATGTGTTTAGTGGGGGGTTATATGGATATAATGAGATTACAGGGGGTTATATGGATATTTCTCTTAAAATAAACAATCACACAAATCAAGCAAGCAAACCATGAAACGCATTTGTTCACATCAGTGAAAAAAACACAATCAATCTACAGTCTTCATATAATAATATTATATTATATATTATTATATTATATTATATATATAATCCCACATGTCATACATTCAAACCCTTTCTTCTTCCTCCATCACTCTGACTACCTATCTCTGTTTCTCTCTCAAAAGCACAAACCCAACTTTGTTTCTCTCTCTAGAAACCATGGCATTGTCCATACATCTCCTCCTCCTCCTCCTCCTCCTCATGCTATCCTACACACCCCAAACCTTAACCTCCACCCACCACCACCACCACCACCTCCTCCCCGTAGAGCCCTTCATCAGCCACTCTTCCCAATATACCCTCCCCCACCAGCCCAACCCCCCTCCCCCACCTTCCCAAACCCAAAATACCCCTTCTCCTCCACCACCTCCCAAAATGCCCCTCCTTTCTTCCCATTCTACCCCTCCCCACCTCCCCCTCCCCTCCCCACCCAACCCCAACAACAACAAACACCCACCTTTCCCGCCAACATCTCCTCCCTCATCTTCTCCCACTCTTCCCATTCTGCCCCTCACACCACCCGCACCTCCTCGAAGCGTCTCATCATCTCCATAGTCCTTCCCCTCCTCTCCCTCTCCCTTCTCGCATTCGCTTTCGCCGTGTATTTCCTCCGCCGGAGGTCCGAATCCGAGGCCGACCGATCCGAAAGCCGCCGCCTTTTCTCCGCATTCGGCGGACCCAAGTCCGCCTCCTCCGCCGCCGCCTCCGTGAGCGGTCAAAGCTCGGAGTTTCTCTATCTGGGCACCTTGGTGAACTCTCGCGGTGCCAACCCCTGCGACGCCCCCGCCGGGTCGTCCCCGTATAAGAAGCTGAGCTCGCCCGAGCTCCGCCCGCTGCCACCGCTGTCCCTCCACCAGTTCAAGAAGAGTCGCAGCAATGCCGAGCACAATGGGTCCTCCGACGAGGAGTTCCACTCGCTGCGGGGCTCTGTCGGGGAGACGCCCCCCTCGGGGAGCTCCGGAGGCGAAGTCCCGGTTGAAAAGACCAGGAAATCTTCGAATTCAGGGTCACCGAGCCCATCATCGCCATCTCCAATGGAAAACGGAGGTTTCCGGGATGACCCATTCGAGATTTCTCCGGAAAGGAGGGACCTTTCACCTAATTGGACAGTCAATTCAAGTTTTTCAAAGAACCCATTTGTGGTCTATCCTCCTCCTCCGCCGCCGCCGCCTCCACCACCTCCTGCAAGATATTGGGAAACTCTGCCGCCGAATAGGCCTCCTCCGTTGCTGAGGCCGCCATCGCTGGTCACTCCATCGAGGGGTTCTGTCTGTTTGAATAATCTGACTGCGGTGTTCCCTGTGGAGTCATCGTCTTCGTCTTCTTCTTCGCGGGAGGAGGAGAAAGACGAGGTGGTGGAGAGGCTGAAGCCGAAGCTGAAACCGCTACATTGGGACAAAGTCAGGGCCAGCTCTGATCGCGCCATGGTGTGGGACCAGCTCAAATCGAGCTCCTTCCAGTAAGAAAAGCCTTCTCATTGAAGTGGGTCTTGTTGAAGTTGGTTTGCTTTCAGTTGGGTTGTGTTTAGAAGTTCATAATTTGGCTTTGGCAAGATTTGGGAAGTTCTATATTTGATAGATTGTGTGCAGATTGAATGAAGAGATGATGGAAACATTGTTTGTGCGCAATGTGCCGAACACAGCTCCGAAGGAGATGGGTGGGTGGCAGGTTCTCCCTTTGCCAAATCAGGAGAATCGAGTGCTCGACCCGAAGAAGTCGCAGAACATTGCGATCCTTCTGAGGGCTCTTAATGTTACTAAAGAGGAAGTTTGTGAGGCACTTTTGGAAGGTCAGTCTGAACTGACTTTCCTGATTTAGGAATTGGATCCTGATCCTCAGTGACAATGATACAACCTGCTGTGAATTTCAGATGGAAAATGTGGCTTCTTAAATTTGATATCTTGCTGTTTCTATCATTGTCTCGATTAAGCTAACTTAGACTTATGCAAGCTTAGTAGACCATCATTATGGGAACGGAGCAGGATAAGTTACTTTACGAGGTCATCATGAATTTCAGTGGCTTGATTGTCAGATCATGCTTCTTATAGTAAACCATCACACTGTGAATCATGATACCTTGGCAGGTATATTGTTTTGGATTTGATTAAAGTAAGACTACCAGTTCCACTTTAACAAGTTGGGATAAGTGAAATTTTTGGCTTTTGTAGAATAATGTGATTGTTATAGATAATTGGACTTGATGGAACAAAAAACAAAGAAGATAATTGGACTTATTAAAAATAGACAAGCTTCCAATTTTCACAAGACTCAATAAACCTTCCTGACATAAAGTCTTGCTGAAGTTTGAGGTGGTATCGCCTATCTCTTTCTTTTTCATTCTGCTGAAGGTCATACATTGTGTACGCCTATCTCTGTCTTTTTCATTCTGCTGGAGGTCATACATTGTGTATTGTGTGGCCTTGCATTCTAAATATTGCTTGTGCAATAGATAAAATCATTCAATATCTTTGGTTTTTGTAAAGCCACTAATGTTTTTCTTAATTTGAATTTCCCTCTTTTAGTGTCCATTTCACTATCTAGTATGCGTGGATCTGTAAACTGTGATATGGCCTTTCTTGCTCACAGGTAATACAGATAGCTTGGGTACCGAGCTATTGGAGACGTTACTTAAGATGGCTCCAACCAAACAGGAAGAAATCAAACTGAAGGACTACAAGGATAATTCTCCATTTAAGCTTGGTCCAGCAGAGAAATTCCTCAAGGCGGTGCTTGATATCCCTTTCGCGTTCAAGAGGGTAGATGCGATGCTTTACATGACCAATTTTGATTCAGATGTTAATTATCTTCGGCAGTCATTTGAAACTCTAGAGGCAAGTCTTTAGTCATCTTGCATATTAATGCTTTTACAGTCGTACTTAATATAAATATCTTTTCTTTCCTCTTGAAATCTAATTGATGTTAACCCATCTTTAATCAAAATGTTTGATCTCCAATTTATTGGCTCTTCCCCTCCTAGCCCCTAAACTCAATCCATTGAAATACAACTTCTAGATTTCAGGAGTCCTTTCATTTGTTCAATGTTTAGATCTTTTCTATCCTCCAATCTAGACAATGTTGTCACATTCTGAAGGCAGATTGCAAGGTATATATCACATGCTTCAACATTTTGTCGACGAATTTATGAAACACAGGGTTCATATATCTTGAACTTGTGGACCGCTAGAGAGTTTCAACCATGTGTATCAACATTGAATATCGAGAATTTCATATCACATGACTTAGAAAATTGTGACACTCTTCACTCTTGCTTTTGATTTTTTTTAAGTGTATACTTATTTAATGAAGTGCATGCTTCTACGCAAAGTGAAACTAATACTCGAATAAATTGAATGCATGCATTTTTTTTTTCATTTTTTCATAAGTGAATATATACTAACATAATAGAGTATAGGGATTTCATATACTACGTTAGATTATGTGGCATCAGCATAAGTGTCTTGAATGTAACATCACCCCATGACATATGACATTTAATCCTCATATTTGACAAAGTAACTGTTCTCTAACCAAACCCATGTGTTTCTCAGGCAGCATGTGAGGAGCTAAGGAAAAGCCGTCTATTTCTTATGATCTTGGAAGCCGTTCTAATGACTGGGAACCAAATGAACGTTGGCACCAATCGAGGGGATGCCCGAGCCTTCAAGCTTGACACTCTCCTCAAGCTCGTGGACGTGAAGGGAACCGACGGCAAGACCTCCCTCTTGCACTTTGTCATCCAAGAAATCATTCGTGCTGAAGGGACCCGCCTCTCCACATCAAACAATGACCCCTCACTGAAACCATCCACTCTCCATGATGACGTCGAGCGCATGAAACTCGGCCTCCAAGTAGTGTCCGGCCTAAGCGGGGAGCTCAGCAATGTAAAGAAGGCCGCCACAATGGACTCTGATGTCCTTGGAAGCTACTTGTCTAAGCTCACCGAAGGTCTTGGAAAGGTAAGGGAGGTGTTGGGATTAAATGCTTTGATAGGCTCGAACGAGAGGTTCTGTGAAGCGTTGAGTGGGTTCTTGAAGAAGGCCGAAGGCGATTTGATAATGTTGCAAGCGCTCGAGAGCGTCACATTGTCACTAGTGAAGGAGATAACAGAGTACTTCCATGGGAACTCTGTGAAGGAGGAAGCGCACCCGTTCAGGATTTTTTTGGTGGTGAGGGACTTCCTTTCGATTCTTGATCAGGTTTGCAAGGAAGTTGGGAAGATGAACCAGAGAACCATCATTGGTTCTGCTCGGAATTCTCAGGTTCATGTCAATCCAGCAATCTCGCCAGTGTTTCCGATATTCAGTGGACTGAGATCAGGGAGTTCTGATGAAGAAGATAGTTCGTCTTTGTGATTCGGATGAAATTAAAATGCTTGTACTGGAAGAAATCAATGTAGAAGATTTTGTATTATGTTTCATATGATATATGTATGTACAGGAGATGAGCTTTAGTGGGTAGAAGAAGGTGGAGATGTGGAATTAGTTAATTCAGGCTATGTGGATTATTGAGATTCAATTCTGAAGCTATGCTTTCATTGGATGCTTAAATATAAGAATAAAAGTGCAGATGCAGAACCTTGATTACGTGACAGATCATGTCATTTCTAGAGATAAATCCATATAACCCCTGTAAATTTATATAACCCTCTGATTTTTTTGAAGTCCGTATAACTTTTTAAAAACACATATGTAAATCTAAATGGCTCCTGAGTTAAATTAACATTGATAGATGAGAAATATTTTGTTTGGTTAACTTTAACCGAAAACATAGTGTATCAAAATCCTCTATAGTAACTAAATGAAATATTATTTAGGGGGTTATTTAGATTTACATAGGTGTTTTCAAAGAGTTATGGATTTCAAAAAAAATTAATCAAGAGGTTATATGGATTTTAGACAGTTTACAGGGGGTTATTTGGATTTTTCCCTTTTCTAAAATGATAACCGCAGGTTTGGAATTAAAAACTTGGATGCAATATAAATAGAATTTCCCCAAAAGTGTGATTGTGTAAATAAGAACAAAATTCACTGGTTACATTATTGTTTGACAACCCATCTATGATATAATCCTTCCAAAAAGAAGGTACAATAGGTGGCCTGCTCTTTCCAATATAGACAAATAAGTTCACATGGAGCATTTATTTTACAAACATGTAATCCGCTCACGAGTTAAACATCAAAACAATTCTCTGCATCCATGCGTTCCAGGACCCGCCGCGCCTCCTCTTCTGTGGCTGGAACAACATTGCGAATCTTTAGCCCGTTTTTCGGAGCATCTGGATGTACGGTGAACGTGAAGTAGAACGTGTTTGATACCTGTCCAAAACAAACGAACACAAGTGCACAATTGAAAGAGTTCAACATATATGGATAGGAGCAATGCTGCTAGGGAATGCATGTACATTTTGAAATATAACAAAAATGTTATTGTCCAGTGACTTTCCTATCCTGGAAAATGCATGCATCAGAAGATTATTGAAAATGCATATTATCCCTGGAATTTACAGAGGTTCATCTGTAATTATGGAAAACTACTGTGATTCAATATTCTGGAATCTTTTTCTGCTAATAATCAGTTGCTACTATTGAGATTTCTTTTGATGAAGTATCTTACTTCGCTGGTTCGGAGCTCAGGCCTAGCAACATGAGCAATGACTTCGATGTTAATGAGTGGTTGATCAGGGTCCTCTAGTTGCGTATACAAAACACATGACTTGAAGCGGAGGAAGTCTCCCACATCCACCTGTTATCACACAGCGGACCCACAATAAGCAAACAATCAAACACAAAAACCATCATGAATACATATTATGAATACAAGCAGATGTTAATCAATAGTTCAATCGCGCCACAAGTGTTTTAAATGGTTTGAAGTCCGATGATGACTCCCTGATAATGCTCCAGCAAGATTTTTGAATTGTAACTAATTTCGTACAAAAGAGGGTTGACATCAAATTAAACTGTTCATTTAGATGGAATTTCATGGTGACTGGTAATGGTATCAGTATGATAGGTAGTAGAGAACTCACAGGCCTCAAGAAATCTACATGATCAACTTCAAGAAAAGAAGGCATATGTCCTACGAAGGCATATGCAGTTGAAAATGCAAGTTCAAATGCTCGGTGCATCAAAAACCCTCCAAAGATCCTCCCATGGAGGTTTCTCTGTTGAGGCTGACAGATGAGAGAGTTCTCAAGACGGGTATCTCTTATAAGAATGCTATCACGATCAGCCAGAGCAGGCATATCGCAAAAGACCCGGCCCTCCGCCAACAAAGTCTTCAACCTGTTTACTTCACCATGCAGGCTGTGTCCCCCAGATTTTTCAAATGCCTTCTTCTTCGCCTCTCTTATTTTCTTCCACAGTCTATCTCTTGCTTCCCCTTCTTCAAAAAGCATTTTCTCTTGCTCAGTTTCAGGTGATAAGCGGTTTACAGGTGCAGATTTTCCCGTCTTTGAGTCACGTGCAACAAACATGAAGTTTGCTGTCAAAGCTATGGGATCCGTAGAATTTGAGTTCTCTGCAACAAACATCAATTTTTGTTACATTTAATGACAAAAAGCAAAAAGGAAATACATTTTGGGTATGTTGAAATCATGTACTCTGCTTAATAAACTCAATTATATGAGAATGCAAATGAATAAAACAACATATGAATATTCACATGCTTAGGCCATGTGAATTTACATCACAGTCTCAGACTTTCCTCATAATCATCTATGCTATCATTCATTGACATTTCTTTTCGGATAAGCTTATCAAAATCATTGAACAGCATCATCGCGTCACAAACCTGTTTTATTTTTAAAGGTAATTCAGAAAAGCAAATATGGTTGAATCAAACAAACAAATCTGGTGTATCCAGCATAGGCGGGAGGTCCTGAATTCAAACCACATGAATGTGGGAGAAGAGTTGAATAGTGGCATCAGATCCAGGTCTGGCCAATAGTATGGGATGAGTGAGCAATGACAACAGCTAATGAGCATTGAGTTGCCTTTCCAAAAACAGAAAAAAAAGAGAAGAAATGGATTGATGATTAAAAGTACCTGGTTGTGACTGAGTAACCTCCATTCTTATCTCTATTGATGAACGCCCAACCCATGTTACAGCACCAGCTATTTTCAACTCAGTATCCACGCGAAGAGGCTTTTTAAGGACCATCTTGTCAACGGAAGCAGTGACCAACAAGAGCGGCCTTGTTGTGTGGTCATCATTTGAACAATGCTGGACAACAAAATTAAATAAAAAAATTATCACTTTTTGATGAATATGAACACAAAAAGCATAAATCTTTCTGCTTTTAGCACTCAAATCCGCATGTACAGTTTTTTTTTTTTTTATGAAATCTTGGATCCCCCATCTAATATTAATATAAATTTAGGTGGCAGTCCTACTTTTCTTTAAGGAGAACTTCAGAAATCATTAGCAGGCAGCTTTATGGGGTAATACATGATCACATATGAAAATCTCTATGCTGATAGATTTCTAAAACGAGGAAAATCTCTATGCTGATATATTTCTAAAACAAGAGGATCAGGACAACCAAAGAAGATTTAAAACAAAGTAGTAAGAAGAGGTTTAAGGGACCTATATATGCAAGAGGAATTGGAAGATGAGAGATATTTGTGCCGAATACATACATCTGACCCCCTTGTGTTCAGGATTGGGTCTTATGCTTGCCAAATGACTGGTAGACTTGAAATTTTTGGCTGAGAATTCTCTCTTAAAACCAACAACATGGTATGTGCTTGGGACCACTAGGAGTAAACCCAATTTTTCTTTTATGCATTCTTCCTCACTCATTATGAGTTAATATAACTCCATTACTCGCATAATAACAACCCAATTCCGCTTTTAAGAGTTGATATAACTCCATTAGGACCATTACTCGCATAATAAACCCAATTCTTCTTTTATGCATTCTTCCTCACTCATTATGAGTTAATATAACTCCATTACTCGCATAATAACAACCTCAAAACCCATTGCTCCCAATCACATTTGGCCAATTCTTGCATCCATTATGATTTAAAAGGATTCCCCATATCAGATACCAAGACATGTAAAAACACACATAATCAAAATCTGGTCATTTCATGATAAAGAACTAAACAACACAGCTTCATAAAAATACACTTCTTAGCAGGTTGGTAGAGGCAACCCTTCTTCATTGAGAGATCCTGGGAATAATTGTTAGTCTTGTTGATAGAAGAAGATTTAAACAATAAAAAAAAATTTACCTACCAAAAAAAAAAATTCTCAGGATAATAGAAGAACCACCAAACACAATTTTCATCATACCAAACAAAGGAGAGGCTAAAAAACAATGCTTTCTACCCCCAACTTACAATTAAACAACAAATTCAATTAAATGAATCACAATTAAGCGTGGCGAATTCAATTCAATTCACCTTCACAGCGATAGTCCCCGCGAGCGCATCGAGGTCCTCGAGCAGCTTCCCGATGCGGACCTCGTTCCAAGGATCCCTGTACTGCTCCCTGAGTATATAATCCTCCGAGAAGTTATACAAAATGCTTGTCCTGCTCTGCGACGGTCTCTTCGTGAGGATCTCAATCTGAGGAGGCGCGTCGTCCTTCGCCGGGTCGAGGAGCCTCTCGAAGATGCTCGATCGAGCTTCCCAGAGAGCATTTGTGACCGGCGAGTGGTACATCCCGGGCCAGAGACTCAGAGGCTTACGGAGCGAAGAGCTGGCGTCGATGGACGCCGTCGGAGAAGGGCAACTGTCGAATGGGGAGGCGAACGTGGAGACTACAGGGATGGCTTTGTTGGGTTCCATCAAGACTCGATTTTGATGGGTTTCGGAGGGGGTTTTCAGGGAAGGATTGGTGGGTTTGATTTGGGTGGTGGTTTGTGTGATGGGTTCTTCTGGTGAGGGGCGCCGTAGATTGCATTGGAGAAGGGTTTGGGTGGTTTTGCAGTGGAGAAGAATCTGATGAGAGGGAGAAGAGAAGGTGAGGTTGGTGGGGGTTTCATTGCCTCAAGAAGGGTAGGTCAGCAACCATTGATGGTAAAAACATGCACATAGGAGTGACCATCTCCCTCTCCCCAGCTTGATTGGTTTGGTCTCTCCACAAAAATTGGAAATAAATGTGGTTGGGACAGATGGTTCTCACTATATGTAAATATTATAAAATAATATAATATTAGATCTGTGATCAGTTCTTGAAAAAAACAAAATTTGAAGTATTTTAATTGTATGATTATTAGAAGGTGATGTTACACTTTTTTTATTTATTATTTTACAGTTTGAAATACAGTTTTATATATTTCGTTAAAAATCAAATGAAACATATATCGTTAGACGATTATATACTTTGTTAAATTTTCTTACACTTATTAAAATTGAATTCATTCCATTCGAAATAGAACGATATATTTTTTATTAAAATATATCTCATTTTTACTATTTTTTTAAAATGAAAACATGTATAGTTTGAGTTTTGATGAGTAAAAATGACTTGAATTTAACTATTTCCTTTATAAAAAAAAAATTATGAATGAATTGATTGAATCTACAAGTTTTTACATTTTTCTAATATGTGCAGTTCCATACTCAGAGTTATCCACTGAGATATATATACTTTGTTAGGCTAGGTTTATCTCATTTTTCAATTCGTATTTAACTTGTTAAATGAAACATGCGGATATAGACAATATCATGTTTTTAGCTCTTTTTTTTTAGTTGCACACCTACTAATAAGAGGTCTAAAGATATATATCCCGAAAATGGGGCTAGATATACTCACTTTTGAAATTTTACGTTATAAAAACTGTACTCTGTTCTGAATACCAACTAAACAACACACACATACGAAGTAAAAGTGAATGGCCCAGTTAGTCAAACCAAGAAGAAACTTAAATCCCTGTAAAAGATGAGTGTGATCATGCTTTGGATCATGAAAGAGTCACTGCAGAAAGAAGACTGTCTGAAATCCTCACAATTCACTGTAAGTAATCGACCTCTACACATTTATACATATATACTACAAACGATGTATCTGTTATGAATACAAGGACTTACCTGACTAAGGTTCATGCTATTACATATCAGTTACAATAATAAACAGATAAAAATAAAAATTACACCAGAATTAAGTTAGAAAAAAAAAACCCAAAAAAGAGAGCTGCAGAACTATCGATGAAGTGTCTGTAAGTGCTATGCTGAGAAGCCTTTCAAGGTTATGTGCATCTGAGCTGTGTTGAGGGCTTCTCTGATGAGGATCAAAACTCAGATTTTAAGAGCCTTGCACTGGGATGTATGTTGATGTTTGCAAAAGGGTTGTCCTGTTCAACGTGAATGTAATCTCTTGTTTTCAGGACCTGCAAAAAAAAAATGAAAATGTGGTTCTTCTTAATGTCCCATTATAAATGACAAGAAAATTGTGGGGAGTACAGTGTGTATATGGTACAAAAGACCAATTTTTAATTTGAACTTTCCGGATATCCATCAAAAACAAATGGTAAGAGTATTATCGTCAAAGAGCAAGAGAACTGATGAGAAGATTTGCATACCAATGTCTCAAAAAACATTCTTGATGCTTCCTTGCGAGTTTTACCGGCTAAAAGTCTCTCCATGGGGACCACTTTTCTTTCACGGTTGGCTTCTTTGTCAAACAAAGTTTTGAGGAACCTGGCTACGTTCCTATGAAAGGAAAATAGTAATAATAAAAAACGGCTATAAGAAAATATATATGCAGCTATTGAGAACACTATTAACTGAAGAAAAAAAGGATGTAAGGAAGCGGGGATATTATTGAAGAGATCATACATTAATAAGAGAATATGGAAGAACTAGTCAGAACAAGAATTCACCTTGTCCGAGATGACCACCCACTGTTGTCGAGAATATGGTTTTCCTCAGCATCTGGGATGTCATTGTCTGCCTCTTCGTTAAGCTCAGTCTCATCATCCACAATCAGAAACTCTGGAAAACATTTATTACAGTCATAATCAAGGACAAACAAAAAGATATGAATGGAGCCTCACAAGTACACACACACATCAATAACACTACAATGTTCAGCAAAGATCCACAGTGAAATACTGATGATGTGAACAATAAAAAAAGGAATATTATCAAAATATTTGTGGTCTTGTTAAACAAAACCAAGAAAAATATAGTTATATAAAATAAAGTGATATATTTTATTATTAGAAAAATTGTCAGGAAATGATATTTTTGTTTATCGGCAGCATGCTGAGAAATATATGCAAATTTAAAAAGTTTGGCTTTTTTGGGTATACAAGAAAGTTTTAGCATTTGCTATGTATCTAAAGAGAGATCAACCTAACCAAAGATATGGAGAGATCGACTTACCCGTATCATTTCCATCAATTCTGCTGCCAAAATCCTGCAGCACCACATCAGAAAATGAAGTGTCAGCAATTTAACTCATCCTTTAGTAAAGAATAGATGCATGTGATAAATATCTAAGAATCTAAAAGCTATGCATGTACATAGAATCATGTGTAAGAGCAATTACATATTAAGAACACAAACATGAAGATAAATCCCACTGCTCAACTTACCCCAATATCCTTTGCATATGACATATCCGTGTCGACAATGACTTCTTGACAGCTTGAACTTTCCCCTACTTCTGACGTAATATACTCCTTCTCCATACTAAATTGTGGATTTTCTTTAGTGTCCCCTTCGCCATCCATAAATTTCTCAACCAGATCATCTTCCCCTGCAATCTCTAACTGGTTATTAGCAGAGCCATCTTCAACCTGACCAATGAGATAATCAACATGATCAGTTCACGCCAAATTTCAACAGTAGTACTAGGGAAAAATAAGAATTTTCCTTCCCCATAAAGATGGAAATCTACCTGCATATCGGCTCCACCTTCAACATTACATTCTCGAGGAAAATATTCATGCACCATACCACCTGCATCACTGCTTATTCTAGGATCCTTCATCATAGATGAATCCTTTAAAGTACTCCCTCCATTTTCCACACAAATACTATCAGACATGTGTAGTGCATTATCATCCAAAACCTCATCAAATGGCTGAATTAGTGACTCTTGTTCCGGATTACAGCACAATGCATCATCAGGCGGCAATGCTTCTGCTCCATTATTTGATTCAAATCTAGAATCTGCTAATGCACCGCAATCAGGTTCAAAATGAGGAGATGACAAGGGCATGTCAGACCCATTGTCAACAACATGGTTTCTTTCTGCATCATTAACATTTTCCAGCCTATCTATTTCCATGGAAGCAGTTTCTAGGATCTGGTCATCATTTGGCAAGTTTGAAGTAGCTTCACCCGGCATTGTCTCACTTTCTACAGTTTCCTTGGAAGGATGTAGCTCTCCGCCATCACTTTTTTCAGGAACAGATGCCACTATATCACCAGTCCCTTCCATTCTAGCTTCCTGATTGATATCTGAGCTTTGAGGAGGTTCCAAGTCATTTGATACACCAAAAGAAGAATGATTTCTATCATTCCGCGAAACTATACTGCTCAGTATCCGAATTCTAATTGGTATATCAATGATCTCTGACGACATTCCTGGATACATAGACCACAATTCATACTTAGCTTTTTTGTCCAAAAATATGTCTCAATTGCTTGTACTTTTACATAATTTTTTTAGAAAATCATTTCTCAATCCTAAAAAATAAAATAAAATAGATGCTTAAAAAAACTCAGCAAGAGAATTCAGAGAAGAGAAGCAACATGTAGCAGAAAACTGCATTTTTTTTCAAGATTGAAGTGGGGGACAGATCCCAGTTATAGATAAATCA
>CM060873.1:984394-1007288 GCA_030737845.1 Acorus calamus
CATCATTTCTATTTTAATGGCTACAAAGCATCTTATGAAGGATGTCCCCTTTTTTCAAGTTTGTTGATGGCACTGATTTTAGACCTGATGGTCCTCATCACAACTTCCTGACAGTGAATTTGTGTGTCGTTTTTTGTTACTGTTATGCATCGTTGTCTTAAATCTGTGTAATTCATATGGTTTATAATCTGACTCTTTCTATCTAGATGCCATATTTATGGTTTCTGCTCTGCGTTTTTTGTTGCAGCTGTTGCCGCAGGAAGAGCAACACTCAGTTTTGACAGATCTTGTATCGATTCAAAACTTATTCTCTACAATTTTTCATGTAGAGCAAACAAACAAAAATTTCGCATCAGATGTGCCTCTTCCCTCAGTCCTGCCTGAGACAAAATCATCACAATATGTGCCTTGCTCATCCCATGATGGTGAGCCCATTGCTTCTCAATCTTCCAAGTGTATCGATCTAAGTAGCTGCATGCAAGGGAGTCAAGTTACCATACCAACCCTGAATGGGTAATTCCCTCTTGATCATGGAACAGAGACTGCTGAAAATTATCTATGTTTAATGAGATATGCTAAAAAACAAAACAAAAAAAGCTAGATCCTTACTAAATTGAATGCGTGTTTGTTAAAAATGACATGAAAATTCTTGGAAGGAGTGAGTATAGACATGGCAAAGGAGCTGAGCCAAAGCAAATGATATGCAAATTTTGAAGTTTTTGAATTAAGAAAGGGTGAGATGCTATATGGGGAAAACACTTGGGACATGGTGATCCAGTTTATCAAGGATTTGGGTCATTTTGCGCAGGAGCTGCATTCGATTATTTTTTGTGTAGGTAAATGTTCTCAAACCTATGACCTCTTGGTTGCAAATTCACTTGTCAATCACTAAGCTACGGGTTTTGGGAAGCAAATTAGTCATTGAGGAGTAGGCGAGTAGTGCTTTGGGGTATGGTAGGTTGGCCGAAGCTATGGTAGACCTTCGTCTACTATGGTTCAGTTGGGTTTTTGTATGCTTTTCTTCTTTTTTCCATGTTTTTGTTGTTTGGATTGGGCATTCTCTTCCATTTAATAAAATCAAGGCTGGGTGCTTACCACTTAATAAAAAAAACTATTCATGTAAAAATAGCCTGCTTGCAAATGTTATTACTCAAATTTCTACGTCCTTTATTGTGGTTTATTTATTTTGATCATTTTTCTCAAAGTACTAACAGACTATCAACAGTGACCTTTTTGTTGGGATGAACTGGGTTACCAAATATTTATTGAAGGTTTGGTGTCTTGTTTGAGCACGTTGTTATGAGTTTCAAGGAGAAGGAACAAAAGCTTTCACTGAGACTAGGGAAATAGGTCTCATATTTTTACCAGTTCTTGGGACTTGAAACGACTGTTTAGGTCACAAATTGACAAAACCTAAAAATATGCAATTTAGTGGCAAAAAGTTCTCATACATCATTTGTCATCTCTCCTGGAATATTTGGGTTTAATTCCTTGTTTTGGTTGTTTATGTTTTCACGTTTCTGTTTGGGCATTTGCTAGTTCAATCAAATTTTATAATGACATCTATTTTTTTATTGCCTTGTTTTGATCGATATTTTGATTCAAAAAACTAAATTGGGCAGCAACTGTCATGCAGATGGCTTCTTGGTTATCCGGTAGTATATTTGTTCAGCAAAGAACGAATAGCCGATGCTATTTGTAGTCTCTCCACCAAGTATCTTCATCTTTTCCAAATTGTTGTCTGCAGGTTTGATGCTTCATTAGTCTTATTTTACTGACTTATAATCTTGTCATTAAAAAATCACTCTTTAATGATCTTGCAGAGACCAAAAGTCTAATAAGAAAGCCATTCAAGAAGAGCTAATGAGGTGAATCTTTCATCAGTGTTTCAAGTTGTGAATACATTGTGAATTTAATCTTATATGAGATGCTCTTCTTTGGTTTACTCGAAGTTGTCGTTTGTTGTCTTATAGAATACTACACTTAAGCCTGTCAATAGATCGAATACCTTAATACTTGCATTCCATCTAAAATAATTTGGATACGCATATTAATATTCGAATTTGAATTTTTTGGATTCAAAGAGGAATTGAATATGTTTTGATAATAGTTTCAGTGATCATGTGAAAATGGGGACAGATCTTCTCATATTCTTCAGAGATTATGGATAATCATGTAAGATGATTAAATTTGAACAATATATAATGCAAAATATATATGATTTTACAATATATGTCAAATTTGGATCTTTTTCGAAGCGGATAAATTGATATCCGTATTTGCACTCCAGATATTTGATATCAGGTGCTTTCTGATTTTTCAGATGTAATTCGGAAATATTTTTTGGATAATTGATAAGCTTAACTATACTACTCATCACTTCCATTTATACTTTTGTATCATATACAAGTGGGCATGAATTGCAAATCCACTAATGATACTTATTTTGCAGTTTCTCGGTCCCTTACGATCTTAGCATGGAGGGGAAAACGAGCTGTGGGCTGAGACTTTTCTCACTCGGATGCTGGCTAAAGTTGATAAATGCAAGCACGTGTGGAAAAATCTGCGGTTGGAGGTCAGTCAGTGCTACCCACAATCCATCGCGTTGTAGTAATTCTGTATAACAGGTTGATACATGATCTTCATGGCTTCATCCATCTGGGTAGATTATCCATGTTTTTTCAAGTTGAGACCTGGTGAAAATTTTCAATAATACATGACAGAAATCCTTGTGAATGCTATATGTGAGCTTGGAAAGAATGAATGTTAAGAATGTTGTACAAATATAGAGAGTGCTTGTCTTGCTTGCTCTTGTTGCTCTGAGTATGAATTCAGTTTAGGTGAATCTGAAATCCCACAAGCATGATAAACAACTTGCAGGGAATGGGTTATTCCGTCATAAAATAGTTATGCAATAATAGTGGAGAATTAGATGGTTTTCTGTTTGGTTGCTATTCTTTTCTCTGTTTGCATAAATTTTTGTCTTCCGTGATTGTTTTATTAGAATGTAATTATAGTTTTAGATGGATGAAAAGGAATGAACTATGCCTGCCTTCCCCAAGTATAGCTATCAGGGTTTATTCTATTTATCAGGACATAATTATTACAATCTTATACATGCTAAATAAACATAAATAAGGGTGTACCAGATGGCACTTAATTTTCAACTGAAACTGTATGAGGGAAATCAAAATCTTGTTCCAAAGAGATCAATGGGCCATGAAGCTTGGCTTCTCTGACCCACAAACCAAAGTGGTCAAAACAGCTTTTATGGAAAAGATAGTTGAGAAGGACACGGGGACAAAAACAACAACAAAGAAAACTGGAAACTCAAATTTGAAAAATGTTGCTCCTCAACATTCTTTGGCTCCTTTGAGCAGTGCAAGTACTTCTGGTTCCTTTGGCAGAGAAGGAATTGCTCCTTTCTTCGTAGTCGTAATCGCTCCACAGATGTTTGAAAACCTCAGAACCTCCCTCAGTCTCTTCTCATCCTGCAATTCACAACATTTCAGCACAGAAAAATTGCAAAATCGAAGGTAAAATGTGTTTCCTAGATGCTTGAAATTGCTTACTTCTCCATGAAGACCATGTTTGTAATCAATTAGTCAACCTGATTCTGCCTTTGCAATATCAGTTTTCAGACAAATGATCCCAAACGTGTCTAAAAATTTTAGCTTATCAATTTTCAAGCAGCATTTCAAAATGGGTTTGGACAGTTTTTGAAGATTATGCACTTTTTGCAGGCATCTTGCTCAATTCAAACACATTTCGAAACACCTCCTTAGTGGTTCCAGCTTTTGACAAAAGTGCAAAACAGCTTTTAGTTATAAAAAAAACTTTCCAGAAATCTAACAAGTCTATGTTTCGTAGAAAGCTATTTTCAGAAACTACTTTTTAGTAAACAAGTCTTTAAACATAGTCAATAAAACAACTTTTATGAAAAATCTGTTTCTGAAAATTGGTTTTGAGTCTTTACCTGAAGAACAGATTGGTCATCGACGATCTTGCAAAGCAATGCACCGACGAAGGCATCACCAGCTCCAGTCGTGTCCACCGGTTTGACGCTTATGCTCCCCACCGCGCCATGGAAGTTCTGCGTCACAGGAAGAACAACCAAACCCCAGATTAGGCGCGATTCGATACATCTTTTACATGCAGAAGACACAGAGAGAAAACACTTGCCTTGGTGTAGTATTTGCAACCCTGGTCACCAAGGGTGAGCAAGAGAAGCTTCAGGTTTGGGTGGTAAAGCGACATGGCGGTCTCGTCGCTCATCGTGCTGTCTCCAGTGAGGAACTCGAACTCGACATCACTGACTTTGATGATGTCGGCCCGGTCCCAAATGCTCATGATCCAGGTCTTGGCCTCCTCGGGCGAGGACCAGAGCGGGAGGCGGAGGTTGATGTCGTAGGAAAGCAGGGCATTTGCCGCCTTGGCGACGTCCATGGCCCGCATATGAGCTGACCGGCACGGCTCCGAGATCAGGCTTATGGAGCCGTAGTGGAAGATTTTTGCCTGGAAAAAAAAAACTTGTGCTTGAGAATCCGGTTTTAGGTCACGTTTGAAAAAACAGTTTTTGAAAATAGTTTTCCAGGCAACGTACTAGTAAGTTTTGAAATAATTAAAAACTGTTTTTTTTGCTTTAAAAAAAAACTGAGACTTCTGAAAATGTTTGAAATCGAGTAACTCATTTTCAAATGTTGCTTACCACACAAAAGTAAATAAAATCTGTAGTGACTTTTTTGAAAAGTTATCAAAATTTAGGTTTTCTGAATGATAGACTCTTGCAAAATCTATTTGAAAGAGATTGTGATATTGAATATTTACTTCTAATCCATAGTGAAATCTAAGTTTTTTTTTTTTCTGTTTTTTTTTAAATTGAATGCAATAAAACTTCCCCAGTGTGTCATAATTCTCAAGATTGAATTACACTTTCTTTTCTCACTTTGAATTCCCTTTTTTTTTAAAATAAAAGGATAAAAAAATCTAACAATGTTTCATTGTCTCCAACCTCAAATCACTACATGGAGCTTTCAATGTATTAGATGAGCCCAAGCTGCAAAACCACCAAGATTGGATCTCAGCTGGTCTTATTAATTTTTTATTTGAAACTGCATGTGATTTAAATTGTCATGATATATGGTGTGACTTTACCAAATCTGACCCCTCTCTCAACCACATTCAGATTACTTCCAATTGCAACAACAACAACAAAAAAAGGCAAAAAATTGGTGGAAGAATAGATGAGTTAGCTAATAACAGTAGGTGGGTGAGGAGACAACATCATAATTGGAATTAAAAAATGTCCACTTGTTTGTTCTATACATCAATGCATACCAGATTTAAAGCATTGGTGTTTGCTACAGAAGACCATAATCAATTTATAAAAACAAAAAATGTGATGTAGTCACATAGACTGGTTTGTTTAAAGATATTTTTCAAGCTTTACCCCATCTGAAGAACAAAACAGATGAAGAAGACAAAAAGCAGGGAGAAAAAAAAAATCTGAAATTCGAGATTTTTATACACATCACATCTCAGATTCTCAGATGTGCAGATCAGATTCCAAAGGTACTACAAAACAATAACAATGCAAAAATCCAAATTGTTTTTGTAAAGATTCCCAACAATAAAACCAAAAGACAAAACAGAAGACTTGCATGTGATGGGTGTCACAAACAAACAGAACATGTTGATCTCTAAAATCTCAAAACATTTAATTTGAGTTTGAAAGAAAGAAAAACATGGGTACAACAAAATTCTATGATACATAGGAAAGATTTATATTTTTAGAAACAAATAAAATATATGAATAAATTGTATGTACACTTACCTTTAAAAGAAAAAATGCTTAGTAGAATATGTATACAAAATAAAAAATAAATTTTTTTTATAGCATTTGAAAACAAGTTTAGATCATTTTATCTTTGCAGGAATCATTTGAACCCGAACCTTTTTCTAAATTCTGACTATTAATCCCAACTTTTTGGAAAAGTAGAAAACATCTTGGAAATATATATTTTTTCAAGTAAATAAAATATGTTTTCTAGAAGAGTATTATCAAATCCAGCTTTTGATTGAAAATTTCCTTTCCAAAAGCATTTAAAAATTCAATTAAAATGGTTTTTTTTGAAAAAATCAGATATGATTGACTAAACATACAATTCCAATGTTGCATAATGTAGATCTAGTCACACCCACTCACAAAATTTTGCAATGCTCATGAGTCATGATCCATGTACCCACCCACAACATTTAATCACCAGAAACCCATCTACCAATCCTACATGAAAATCTAATATTCTTAACCAATTTTCCATCCCAATCATCATTCTCATGTTGTATAATTGAACAGGCACTTTTTGAGTTTGAGATGGTATCCAATGCTTCATCCCTCTTTTTTTTTATCCGTCCCAATGGAGAATTAACATGTATCCAATGTCAATATAAAACCTAATATGTAGGGTCGCACATCGAACTAACACAAAACTGATAGGATCTAGCATTAATAATCAAATTAATGTCGGCTCCTTATTTAAAACTGATGGAATCTAACATTGAACATCAAATCAATGTCAGTCCTCAATAAGGAACTAACAAGTTACACGTGACACCTTACGTCAAAGGCTCATATGCTAAACAAGTGAGGTGTGAGGTTTTGAGAATTTTATGGACGTGTGTTAGTTTCTTATTTGAGACTTTGTAATTCCACACTAACTGGATCACACCTGTAATTAAATAAATCAAATTAAGCATGATACGATCTAGCACTAAACATGCCAATATATGAAGAAAATCCGTATCCGCTCTAAATCCTTATCCGAAAAATAAAAATATCAAATATCCAGAGTGTGGATATAAATATCGGTGTACTTGATCCGAAAAATATCTGAATCCAACACATATTACAAAATTATGTATATTTGTACAATATATTGTTCAAATTTGTTATCATTAATGATTAATCATAATCATAATATTTTATATAACTATCAAATTATCTATGCATGATATCTAGAAGAGAGAATAAGTCTTAAAATTTCAATTTCAATTCTCATATTTGTCTTTAATATATAACTTGATTATCCAAATTATGTTCATATTTAAGCATATCAATTATTAAAAAAATATCCGTATCCAAAGAGATCCAAATTCAAAAATTAATATATGTAACCGAGTTATTATAATAGGATATGAATATGAAAGTAACTGATATGTTAATAAGCTTATGTATTTTTTACTGTAAAAATGATTGAGTTTAACAGTGTCCCGAAGGAATATATTTAGAAAATTTTATAGATACATGTCAGTTTTTTATTTGAGACTGTAATTCTTCAACACTAACCAGATCACATATGTGATTAATAAATCAAACTTATGCATGATAGGATCTGACTAAGCCCATCTGAGATGTGAGATTTTATAGATTTAATGAACGAGTCGGGATCCGGTACCATCAGTATTGAACTGCACAGTCTATTAATCAAACAATTGACTAAATAATTCGATTAATAAGCTGTGCAGTTCTGATGGTAGTGATGATACCCAGCATTGACCATATCCCATATGCAACCAAAATTTACCTTCTTGATGAGGTCAACATCGAGCTCCTCAGGCCTCAAGAGCATGTCGGCGCTGGGATTCCGATAGAACATGAATTCCCTCTCGCCGTCGCCCCTCAACGTCACGAACGCCAGCGCCGTCCTCGCGCCGTCATCGAATCTAATCCCGCCGTCATCCACGCCGTTCTCTCTCAGAATCGCCGCCAACATCCGCCCGAACTCGTCCTCCCCTAACTTCCCCAAAAACGCCGCCTTTCCCCCCAATCTCGCGACGGCGATCGCCACGTTCGCCGGCGCTCCCCCCGCCGCCTTCAGAAACCCCGGCGCCTCCGCCAGAGAGACGCCGGAGACGGTCGGGACGAAGTCGATCAACATCTCTCCGAAGCTCACCACGAGTCCTCCGTCCGAAGCCATTTTTTTTTTGTTTTTTTGAATCTGAATTTGTTGAATCTGAAATGTGTTTTTTTTTTTTTTTTTGGTGGTTTTGTTGTATTGGTATTGTGTTTTATATACAGGGGAGATTAATTCCGGGTATTCCGGGGAGATACCTAAGTTACTATTAGGTCCGTGGAACATTTGGACTTACTTTTAGGTCCTCATACCCCATTATATGTTATTTTCCAGTCATTTTAAGTAACAAATATTGAGTTCACTGTTAACATTTTTATTTTTATCATTTCCCTTTCTCTTCACCGATTGTGTACACGATTTGTTAATAGATCTTGGTATATTTTTAACAAGTCTGGGTATGCTGTAAAAAGATGAGATATGAGCAAAAGTAAAGAAAAAAAAAATCAAAATCCATTTGATGGAAGGATTCAGAAATAATACTCCAATTAACCTGGGTACCTAAGACTAAGTATATGGTTAAGGGACTTAAAAATAATTCAGTGATTTTTCAGAGGACCCGTAATCAATTTCTACTTTTAAATATATTATATTATATTATATTATTATTATATTTATAAGGGTGGGGTTGGGCAATTAAAGTGGCCGATTAGTCGCGGTTGGTTGGCTTTGGCTGGTCCTTTTTTTTCATTTATTATATTTATTATAAGTGGTGGTGGTGGTTATTATTATTATTATTATTACTACTACATGGTATTATAGTTAATAGATATACACGTGTATTGCATGGTGATTACTTTACATGTTTCATTCAATAGATAATAATATTGCGTACTACATAGAAAGTTGCGGTGTTATGTCTTTTTTAATGTATGATTCTTAAATGAATAGTTTGAATAAACGAACTAAACCAAAATAATGTGGTACAAAATCAATTTCTAGGCCATATGAGAATTTATTTTAGGTTGGTCTTCAAATTTGTATTATATAAATTAAGTTTAAATGGTTTGGTGGGTAGAGATGAGAAAGGAAAGTGGGAGACACATCATTTTTATTACCAACTCATGGAACATTATGTTTGGTGCATTAATATGAGACCTGAAGCAAGCAGATCGGGACCTATACGATTGTCCTATATGATTGAATACTATGATCTGTGTCAGATTCAATGGGAAACAGCCTCATCCACATATTCAAACCATTTCATAACTGATATCATTCAATTCATTAAAATATATAATTTACTCTTTATAAAAATATATTTTATTAGATGAGATTTATAAATTCTAAAAAATAAAAATATTTGTGGTTGTATTTTGGACCGTAAAATGGATTAGATAATAATAACATTACTTAAGCCCATGACCTAGTGGTTATGGCATGACTCTAAACTCTTACGATCTGAAATCTCAAAAATATCATCGGTTTGTTATCTCATGTGTTTTGATTTTTTTTAAATTATATGATATATTAAAATTCACCAAATAATAAAAAACACACACACACGCACATATATTACAAAAAAAAAAAGAATTACAAGATTAGATAAATAATGAAAAGGGTAGGGAGACTACAAAACAAATTGGGTGTGTATCATTACTCTGAGTGTCTACATTATTTATTGTATAAGTTGGGAATCATAATTAATGAATGAATTGAAAATTATCTTAGAACTAGTTGACAAGAAGAAAGAAACTCATTATTTGAATACATATATGAATATAATTTGTTAGAATATACCAAGTGTGCTGCATGAGGTAATCATGATCTCAGTATTGAATAATAAAACAAAAAAAAAACAAGTTTTCCACGTCATCTCAACTTTATTTTTAAAGATTCTTATGTCTCAAATTGTTTAGTACTTAAATACATTAGATGTCTGAAATATATATACGTGACTCCACTTCAGTATTGATGAACAGAAGAAACAAAAAAAAAAACAACCCGGGATTCTTTCATTAAAAATAATAATTTATATTTTAATAGATTGTATGAACTCATTTATAAATGACGTGTAAAAAACTGAAAACCAAATATATATACAGAGACAAACAAAAAAAAACCACCACTAAAATCATAAATTAAAAAAATAAAAACAATTTTCTTTGACGAATTTAGTGGATAAGATTTTTTCATTAAAAATAATAATTAATATTAATAGATTGTATGAACTTATTTATAAGTTACGTACAAAAAAACTAAAACCTAATACTCATTGATGGATAGTTTCAACGGCTGATTCAGAGTCTTGGAGTTGGCATAACTCTCTTATGCTACTTCACTTATGTTGTAACTCTTTGGTTGTATGGAATGTCTAGTTGGGTTGCCCCTCAGCTAGCTTTATTTATATTGGGCCTTAGCTTTTAATGAAAAGGCTATTGCCTACCTTTCGATCAAAAAAAAAAAAAAACTAAAACCTCCTTTAAATAAGAAAAATGGTCATATGTACATAACTATGAACATTTTCCCCCGTTTGGATTAAGGAATTGAGTTATTCTGGATAGATAATTATACCAGTATAGATAACAATTCTACAGTAATAAGAAATTTTCTATTTGCTTGTGTTTTTTTGTTATTGTCATTGAAAAAAAAAGAATAAATGTTGAGTTGTTTGGTTGATAAAGAATAAAATATAAATAAAGTATAAAAAAGTTGATTTGACATGTGGGCCCTTTGATGTATAAGAGGTGTTGATAGGTGATTTGATGTGATAAGGTGTAAAAAGTTGATTTGACACGTGGGTCCATAAGAATAGATAAAATGAGTATAGCTTATCCTATGGGTTACTTAGAATTGTTATACTCTCTTATACTCGTTTAAACTGGCTTAGTAATACCAAGTTATACTCTGTAAACAAACATCAATTTTCCCTATCCATTCTTATACCATCCTTATACCACTCATATCCGGACTTAACCTGTTACCCAAACGGGGGCTTTGTGATGTTTAAGGTGGTGGGTTCAGTAAATTTCTTGGTGGGGATAGCTATTCACCCATTAAAAGAACCCAAATTTCGTATCCCAGATGAATAACCACCAAAACATGGCCCTCCCAACACTAGCCGTTACAACCCCTCCCTTCCCGCCAAATTCAAATTCAAATTCAAATCCAAAAACAGACCCACCCAACCTGCCAACCAAACCCAAAGAAACCAAATCCTCTCTCTCTTAAAGCCTCCCACAACCCCCAAAACCTTCTCTCAATCACACGCCGCCGCAATCAAGCTCGGCACGAGGAGGTGTATAAGAAATTGGAGGAGTTGAATGAGGTGTTGAAGGCGGAGGAAGGGTAGTCGCGAAGGTGGAGTTGGTGGTGCAAGACATCGAAGAAGGCACAAAAGAGCGGGCATTGGGGATGCATAGTGAGAGGTTGGCTATATTTGGGGCTTGTGTCGACTGCGGTGGGGACAACGATACGGGTGGTGAAGAATTTGAGAGTTTTTGGAGATTGCCATTCGATGATCAAGTTGGTTTCGAAGGTCACAGGGAGGAGGATTGTTGTGAGAGATCGGAAGAGGTTTCACTGCTTTGAATTTGGGTTGTGTTCTTGTGGGGATTTTTGGTGAATACATGGAATGGAAGGCATTCACTGTTGTGGATAACTGTAGATGTTTTAGATTGGATGTTAAAAATACATTTATGTAATGTAAAAATGATATGTCAATATATACAAGCTGATTGAAGTACATATTATATCAATATATCTGACACTAATATAATTGTTTTTTTTTTTTTTTAAAAATAAAAAAATTTAATTTTCATACATTGGTATATACTTCGTTATAATGCAGTGTATAGGTAGCTGGGAACTGCTTCTAGAAGGGCTATAAAATGGACTATTAGCACTCTTTTCTCATACAGAACACCTGGACAATAAAGATTTATTGTTGGAAAAGAATTTGTTAACCTTGCGGTAGAATAGTAAGTTTATCAAAATAAGAAAATAAAATGGATTTTGAATCCAATTTCTACTTCACCCATAAACAGTTTTGAGTAAAAAAATATACTACGTTCAGCTTCTCACATAATAAAACATGGTTCAACGCCTATGTGAGACGGATTCCAAAATTTATGCAACACATTCTATAATTGTGAGGAACTGAAAGTCCTTGTTACAAAAAATTTAACATATACAGGTTCAGTCACTCCTTCCCTCCACAGCATCAATGAAAGCACTGAAAATGGTGGGTGATGAAAACAGTTCTGAAATGGCATGCTTGATATCCTTGGAAATCTGTAAATGATCACGTATGATGAACGTAAGTGTTCTTAAAGCCCATAATTAGAGGATGTAATCAGAAACCAGTAGTGCTGTATATGACATAATCAACAGCACCGGGACTGTGAAGCAATACACAGGTGAATAAAAAATGGGGTTCGCGTCATATGCCTTCAATATGATCCAGCAACTCTGTAGATTGAAAAGCAACATGTCATGAATATTGATTAAATAGAAACATATGAGACTAGAAAAATCTTTTGGTTGATGAGAGATGAAAAGAAAGAAGAATCTTTAGCGAATGTTTCTTTTGAAGTTTTTGAGGTGCTTTCAGACTGTTGATGCAATTGAGCTTGCAAGAGATAAATATATTGATATCAAAGTCACCTAACATTCATTCAAATTGTGAGCTTTCACAAATTGTGAGCAACTAGTTTTTCTCTATCAAAGTTCTATTAAGTTCCCTCTTCTCAGTAAAGTCAACAGAGTTACGATGTTCATGACATTATGTTGCACATGATCAATCACTTCAAACAATTAAGCTGCTAAATTGCTCATTTATAATTATAAGTTACCAAATGCAGTCACACATCCATCGACGTTTTTGTACTGCCCACACCTAACCCATTTGTGCTTCCCAACAATAAGGTTCCATTTGGAACCAATTTTCAAAAACTGATTTTTCATGAAAGCTACTCTCAACCAACTTTTTCAATTAAAGTTACTTTGATAAAATTTGACACTCAAAAACTAAAATCAGAAATCAAAAGCTAAAGTTATATGAAAACTGATTTTGCAAAAGAGAATTAGTTGTTCCAAATGGGACTCAAGGTCTATTAAAGTTTCCAATATAATTCAAGGAAATTTGAAAAACTTTTTCAACTGTTTCATGTGTCGCATTCTCGACAGTTTTAAACCAGGTTTTGGCAGATTTAATATTCAACAAGTTAACTCAAAATCTCAGGATTCTTACCTTCCAATGTGTCCAGAAAATCGCCAAACAAACTGCCAGGAGAATCTTCCTGATCCAGCGACCCCAACAAAATCCAAGCAAACCATGAGAGGTTGCATGCTTTGCAAATTTCTCACTTCCTTCACCCAAATCATCCTCTTTTTTAGCTGTCACCGATATATAGTAATCATGAAATGCCACCTTTTCAGCAGCCAATGCTGCCATGATCAAAATGGTGGGCAGAAGAACAAAACAAAGGTGTGGTAGAACAAGTACCATCACTTCAGGCACGTCTACAAAAGATTGTTGACCAGTAGAAGATTTTAAAAACCAACCCTTTCGAGTCATGTAACCCACAGTGCCAGTCTCAGTAAAAATATGCCCAGATAACCAATGAAAGAATGTTAAATAGACCACATAAAGCAACAAACAACACCATACCGCTGTCATCCGTGAAAGTTCCATCAACATCCAAAATGCACCTGCCACTGCGCGTCTGCAGATGCTCCTTTCATTAGAATACGAACTGAAATTCTTGTACTTGTAATTCTTTCTTGAACTTAAAAGCAAAGCTTTAGGAATGACAAGCAAGGATAAGAGGGAGAGAAGAATGCTATAGAAAATCGGGTGATACAATGAGGCCATATGACAACCCATCACTAGAAACTCCTTCCACTTCCAATCAACCTTTGTTGTTAGACCATTTATGGAGAAAGGCCTCAATTGGCTAAAGCTGGACCTGCCAGAGATGTCGGTGGCTTCGACTTGCATCCAAAAGCGATTTGGAGAAGGGTCAGAAAATGTTTTCCAATTCCATGGGGTTGTGTATAAATCTCCCCTCGAATTGTTCATTTCTTGCTTTTTCATGGCTTGAGCCAGTACCAAATCAAAACTTCCAGACCTTGAATCGAATATCTTAACCAAAACTGAGGATATCTTGGACACTGAGAAAACCAAAGCTCTAATAGTATTGTATGATGAGGCGCTTAAAGACTCACAAGCATACTCATTAGGGGATGACATCCTTTGCATGAACCGTGAATCTAATGGAAATGTGGGCAGTATGATAGTCTTCCTAGGTCCCGAGACCAAATCAAGATCTACAAATGAGATGTGGCTTGCATCTATGGACACTACTCTCATGGCCCTACTCTTCCTCCAATCACCCATCTCCCATTCCCAAAATTCTTTGGGAGTTTTAGCCTTTTCAGAGCAGTTTTCACTTCTTGTACCACGATTTGGAGGACTGCTGTGAATGTTAAATTGGAAATACTTTTCAGATAATGAATGACTGTTATCGGAAGAATAATGGCGCTTCAAATTCTTTCCAAATCTAGTGTGGAGGTGCCCACAGAGATATGCTGATAAGGAGTGCTTTAAGAAGAGGTCTTTCAGGCTTCTTCCAGATTCAGTGACTGCTGAGAAGGACATGGGAAAGTGCCCGAAAGAAGTTTTTGTTAATAACTTTATTGATTCTGAATCCCACTGTGAAAGCTCTGAGTCTATGGTTTCAAGAAGTTGATCAGTTGGATGCCCAAAAAGATTCGTTGGTCCTCGCAGACCTATGTCGAACGTGGTATCAATAGCAACAAAAAGGTGCTTCCATCCACTGCTCTGCGCATCACAGTGCATGCGTCAATAATACGAAGTCAGTAAATAAGTGCTATGAAGTACGGGCATAGGTATGAAAAAATATAAGACAAATAAAGCCACCAGATTCTCATAAGTAGATTGGGTGCCAAAAATTTATATTCTGTGATGAAGACTAACTACAGGTATTAGGAAAATAATGTTTATCATGTAGCTCAATTCATAGACAATTCAGTTGTTTACTTGATGGCGGAATGAATAAGGAAAAGGCTAAAAAACCTGAGTGGAAGCAGTTCGCATAGGGACATAATGATGAATCAACTCACCAAGTATCAAGAAGGAATGTGAAGCCTCTAATGTAATCATGTTCATCAGGTGTAATGCTGACTATTTGGATATAGATTACATTGATGATGTCATATTCAATCACAAAGGCAATAAAATGGTATGAAGAATCAAAATCTGATATCGAACTCATGTTTTTTCAATGATTGTGTACTAATAAGGATGTTGATTTATGTTGAATTAGTTGGCATTTAACTGCCAATTGTCAATCAAATCATGTTAGGAATAACTTGTTTAAAAGAAAAGAAAAGAAAGGTATTCATCTCTGCTTATAAAAGGTCTAATGATGATAATCATGGATGGGGATCCACTCACCTGTAACGTGACACTATGGACATTTCCGGCTCGCCCTAATGCGGCATTTATACTATACTTTTGAAAGTAGTCATACATGCCACCAGCCTCTGATACACCAAAATTATCATGGTTTCCTCTAAGATCATAGAAGATTTTCATGGGAAGACCACTGCTTTCAACAACATCAGTCATCACATTACTCTACTCTATCCACTCTTGCTCATTCTGTGTCATTGTTAGCAGATCTTTGCTTTTTCCATCTGATGAGAACAACAAATAAGAAAATGATTAGACCTTCATAATAATTAATTAATATCTACTGGGGAACTAACATCACACTATATCAGAAACTAAGGCTCTCGATAAAAAATTAGAAAGCAATGATCATGGTGAATCAAAAACACCTTTTATGTACCAAATAATAAATAAAAAAAAGACAAGGATTAGTCAAGGTCTTGATCATGACAACAACAAGTAGACAAGCATACATTATTTAGTTGAAAGCAAACATCAGAGTCTAGGCAGATGGGAATTATATGGAAGGGACATATGGAAATTAAATGGCCCTGCTAGTTATAATTACTCAATTTTCATATAGACCATATACATTATCTATGGCATCTTGCAACCACATTGTTAAAAGATCGGGGTCAACACATAGCCGGTGTTCCCTGTGTGGAGGTTGAGGGGAGGGTTCTATGGGCGGGCAGCTGATCTGAGGGGACACTGCATCCCGCCGCACCATGGTGCCTCGGTCTGGGTGGAGAACTTCTAGGCCTAGGCACAGCAAAAGGGGCAGATGGGTTTTGCATTTGGGAACTGTTCTTGTGTTTTGTGTTTTATTTTTATTGAGACTTGTGTTGTGTTGATCGCACGGTTTAAATGTTTTGTTGTTGTTTTGTTTTTTTATTCCTTCTGTATCTCGTTGCGACCATTTGGTGGCATGCAGACTACGTTGGATTTTGTTCAATGAATTGAGGTAGAAAGTGTAACGTTTTTCCAAAAAAATAAAAATAAAAATTTATTACTCAACTTTCATATAGACCACCGAGTGTGTTAGAGACTGAATTGATATGATTTTTAAGTATTCATTTAAAAATAGCACTGTCTTTTTAATAGTCATCATAAGGAAATTTAATAGCACTCCTAATTATTATTACTCAACTTTCATAAAGACACTAAGTTTATCAGAGCTCAAATGAGATATTTTTTTTTCATCTAGCAATAGTAAGCATCAAAATAGCACTTTTTTTCCATGGAAGCAATCAAACCGCATAAGGCAAGTTAAGTCAAAACAAAGGTCTCAATCATAGAACATACGAAAATTCAGTCATTCACTGAGTCAATCCTGAGAAATATGGTACTTTGTCAAAGTCACATCTCTTTGGAGAAAAGGTATGCTGTTACATAATAATAATAATAATACTTGTTTGAAATGCCATAACAAATTTCTAACCTCATTCAGTTGCTTCACAATCGGGTTGAGAAAATTTTATTTATTTTGAAAAGAAAATGTATGCATAAACCAAAATTTCAGTATGACTGCATCAACAAACCAACTCCAATCAACCAAACCAAAACAACATCCACTGAAATGCCTTATTATAAAAACCCAAAACTACCTACCATGAAAGAACCACCCAAAACATGGAGAAACACCAAATTCAAATATTCAATAAAAAGTTATAAAAATTGAGAAATACCAAATTGACCCATAATAGAAAAAAAACAATTTTTTTCTTCAAACAAACGACTATCATCAAAGAACACCCAAACATGGAGAAACACCAAATTCAAATATTCAATAAAAAAAAGTATATAAATGAAGAAAAACCAAATTGACCCATAACGGAAAAAACCAAATTGACCCATAACAGAAAAAACCAATTTTTTCTTCAACAAATCACCTGTTAGATCACCAGTGATGAAAACCAAGGAAGGGTTGATCATTGAGAGGGCAGGCCCCACAAGCTTCTTGAACTCGCTTGCCCTCTCCGGGTAGTGAACACTGAAGTGCAGATCGGAAAGCTGGACCACCCACACCACCGACTCTGGCCCTCCCTCGACATCTATGACGCTCCGATGGCCTAAACATAGCGAGGAGGAGAAGAAGAAGAAGAAGAAGAGGAGGAGGAGGAGGAGGCCCATGTCTTTGATTTCATAAGTTTCCATTGAATTGGCGAAAAAGGAGGTGTCTTTTCTGAAGAGCAATGTAAATTGGGGAAGGGTGAGGGCATCATCCACTTATCAGTACTGATATAACTTTCCCAAAGTAGATGTCAGCATTGACAAGTGGTTCCGGGCATTCATTTTGAAGGGGTCTTCATCTCTTGCAGATTTTATTGTAATCTATTCATGCAAATGATTCAGTTTATTACGTGGGAAGTAAATTATGTTCTTTGCACACCTTAGATTAAGCTTTGTATACAAATGAAATATAGTCCATGTTAAATCTCATCAATTTTATTCTCATTTTTCTTTGTTAAACATATAAGATGACACATAATGTCAGTTCTTTGTTAGAAATTGATGAGAACCGAAAGAATGACCATACAATTATAAGATCTGAAGGACCCAATTCAATCTTCCCTTAATGATTTGATTGAATTACGTTATGTTTTCTGTCAATTCAAGAAAATCCCAGATTCGAAGGAAGTGATTTGAATTTCCCAAAATAAAAAAATCAAAGTGAGGGAAAGAAAAAAAAAAATGTTACCCACAAAATCAACACACACACATTTCTTCTTGAATTCTTCAACTCACAAAAACTATATACAGACCAAATGATTTGATTGAATTAACTTATATTTTCTGCCCATTCAAAAAAAATCCCAGATTCAAACATTAAACAGGAAGTGACTTGAAGGGGAAAAAAATCAATTTGCCCCCCAAAAAAACTTCAAAGTGAGAGAGAGAAAAAATGATACCAACAAAATCACAACACAAACATATCTTCTTGAATTCTCACCAAAACTATATACAGACCAAATAAAAACTCTCTCTCTCTCTCACACACACAGTCAAATTCTCTCTCTTTTTTCTCGCGAAGATCGATCGATCAATCTACTCAACTCAAGGCGGCGAAGCCTCCCCCTCTCATCATCTGCTTGAACTCCTTGAAATCAACCATCCCATCTCCATCAACATCCACCTTCTTGATCATCCTCCTGCAATCCTCAACAGTCCTCCCCTGCTTCAGCCCAAGCGAGGCCAACACCGACCGAAGCTCCTCCACCGTGATGAACCCATCCCCATTCTGATCGAAAACATTGAACGCCTCCCTCATATCCTCCTCCTCGTCCCTCTCCTCCATAATCGTCTGATAAAGCTCCCCAAACTCCTCAATATCAACACACCCATCGCCATTCACATCGATCTTCTCAATCATCGACACAAGCTCCTTATCGGGTATGTAAATCCCAAGATTCTCGAGCGAATCGCTCAACTCCTTCTTGGTGATTCGACCGTCCCCATTGCGATCGAACATTTGGAAGACGCGTTTGAGCTCGGCGGGGTCCATGGCACGGAGGATCGATTTTGAGGGTGTGGGTATGTTGGGTAGGGGCGATTTGGGGGTGTGGGTGGTGGTGGGAAGGAATTGTTTGAGGTTCTTGGGGAGGAATTTGTGGAGGAGGTGCCAAATGAGGGAGAGGGTTGTGAAGAAGATGGTTGGCATTTGGTTTTTGTGAGTGAGTGAGGTTTGGGTGATGAAAAAAAGAGGCTATTTTGAGATTGGTGTGTCTCCTAAAGATGCGTTGGAGCAATGAAAGGTGTGAATTTTGGAGTTGTTGTTGTTGATGGGTTTGTTATAAAGGGAGGGGACGCGTTTTTGTGCTTTTGAGTGATTGAAATGGTGGTTGTTGTTTGGTGTTAATGGAAGCGCGTGAGAGGCTTTTAAAAAAAGGGACGGTTGTCGCGTGTAACGTTCGGATTTTTTTAAATGACCGTTGAAGACGGATCTGAAACGTTGGGGATTGGGACGCGCCAAAATTAACGGCCGGCAATTGGTGGGGCCCAATTTATGACACACGTGATGGTGGGGGTGATAGGACACTAACTATGAAGTTTACGAAGTTTTAGTTTTTTTAATGGATCATGGATAAGTTGTAAATAAAATGTGAATAAGGTATTGATAAAGATTTATAAAAGATAAAAAAAATAATTTGAATTGTGGGCCGTTTGATTTATAAGAGGTAATAACAGTTGATTTAACAGTGAGACTCCCTTTATACTAGGGAAATGGACTTAATAGAATAGCATAATTTTATGGATGACCTCAGATACAAATATGAGATTATTTCCACATATGTTGTCATAGATATATTCATTTATTCTTTCTAAACAAATAATTTTTTAGATCTATTCTCTTATTATTTTCTTTTATTCTCCTCCAATTCCTTTACCCAAACCGTCTGTTGGAACTTTTTTTGTCACGTATGCTTATTTGGAGGTTATAAGGAGAGAGTCTTTATATATATATATATGATTTCAAAAAAAGGTGATCAACAATTTTTAAATATAATTTTCGTTTATCAAAATCAAAATAAAACAAAAAAATGGGATAAAGGTTACTGTAACATTTATGTGGAACCAAAACTTAAAAAAAAATGGATTTAAAATTGAGGCAACTGTCTCAACTTTATATCTTTTTTTATTAACACACAAGAGAAGTTTTCTTTAACCACTTATATCGTGACTTATTCTCACTTATCCCTTTATATGAGTAAGTATATATCTGGATATAACGAATGATTATTTGATTATACAAATTCACCCCGATACAAACCAATATTGCTAATTGTGAATACAAGACAATAAACAAGAAAATTGAGGATGTCAACTTCAGCTTTACCCGTTCTAAATTATCTACATATTATAAAATTGGATATTATAATGTATGGGGTTGCAACACGTACTTACTGTTAGTCCTTTTTACAAATAATGTATCAATTTTTTCTTTATAAGACGTGTTTTCTTTAATGTTGATCACCAGTACATACCAAATAGAAAACCTTGGAGCACATATTTTATATTTTGTATAGAGTGACACACCAAACACACATTAAAGGGTGGTTAATGTAATGTTTGGCCAATATTTTAATTTTTCAACTTAGCATACAATGAGGGGTTCTGTGTGTCATTGATCTGGACATATTGGGTCTACCCCCATTTAAAAATACTATACTTTGTTTGTTTGTTGGTTGTTTCATTTGATTCTATTTGTGATTTTTGACTTTTTGGAAACTTATGCTTGTTTGTTTTCAATGAAGTATTTTTTTTTCTTTTTGAGTATCAACCACTTCACCCAAATTGAGTTCACATATGGACAAAAGACTCAGTACAAATTGGTCTTGCAAGAAAATTGAATAGAATTGTATAAACTTTGATTTAGGGCGTGTTTGATCGAGTCGAGAATAATCTAGAAATCCAAGATTCTAGTCTAATGAAAGATTATGACATTACATGGTTATCATATTTCCTTTTTTTAGAAATATGGTTTGTTTCAAATGGGCTTAGATCTTGTGGGTATTCTCGGTCAACGGGTCACAGATCGATCCGGATCTGATTCAAATCCGATTCGATAAAAAATGTAAATATCCAATTTGAAGAATTCGACAATTAAAACGGGTCGAGTTTGGGTCCACCCCGACCCTATTCTATAGACCCGATGAACATGATTGATCCAATCCAAATATTATATATATTTTTATTTATGATTCAACCCAACATTTTAATTAAATATTGAATAATCATTTAAAATTTTAAGCATTTAAAATATTTTTACAACTTTTTGATTTCACGTAAAAGTATAATAATCTAAATCGTATTTTAAATGTTCCCTCATAAAACATTAAAAAATCAAATTGTGAAGAATTATTTATAATTCACTACACTTATTGAAACAAAACAAATGAAGACATTGTAAGCCCTTAAAAAGTTCATTGACCTATCTTTGTCTGACATTGACCTGTTAATGGATCGACTTGACTTGACCCGAGGTCTGATATAAATCTGACCCGAAGGATCCGACAATCAAATGGGTCGGGTACCGGTCCACCCCGACCTGACCCAGAGCCAACCCCTTGAGAGGCCTTTTTGTGGGGAGAGAGAGTGGGGGTGTTCTTATTGGCTATCTGAATTGCAAAAAGGCAACGACAGCTTTTTGTAGCAGGATTGTAAAACTGATTTTCTGCAAACGTTAGATTTAAAATTGATTCTGCAGGAAGCTATCCCCATCAAATTTTTAGCATTATTTGTCTGAAATCTGTATGCAATAAATTACTATTATAAAACTATCTGATTGCACTATTGTAATAATAATTTTCTACAAACGCAGAAATTATCTAATCGAATAATCAATCGCTGCCAAAGTCACTGGAGAAATTGAAAATTGAATTCAGTTGAAAGTCACATGGGAGTCAGGCAGTGAATAGAGACAGTGCATGATTTATATATAGAGAGCATTAAATGAGACAGACAGCTCATGCAATTAATCCGAGCAGCTGTATGCCACTTGCTAGACAAGGATTAGATTCTGTTGGAGAAACTATTTTCCTTGTGCAGTGCACCAGATAAATCACATTTGATGTGAGTTTGAGCTTGTATAATTTGTGTTCCTTGTTTTATTTGCTTGGTTTATTTTATGTTCTGCAGTTGGGTACCACAATGCATTTGATTCGATTGAAAATTACATAATGACTTATATGTGAAACCACTGCTGCAAATCAACACTCATATGTCAATCAGATTTCAGTCTGTTGTGGGGCTTGAGCTTCTCAACCATGCCAATCTTTAACAAGTTTCACAACATGGAACTTCAATGATCAACAGTCCAAAACTTATATATATATGATATTTAAACAGCTGAGATGGTCGGTCATGGTGAATAATTCACAATGCTTCTCTAAGTCCTTGATTTTCTATTTTCTTCTTCTTTTTTAACAAACCCAACTGTTTAATAGAAAACATACTAATATAAGTTTTCATCATAAGCATTCAATTTTCACCATTAAACCATGTCGAATATAATTTGTCAATAATTTGTGTAAATTTGAGATTTTCCTGAGCAAATTTTGAGAAAAGATTAATAAGATTAAAAACTGGCATATTTTTAAATTCAGGTATAAGTGGAATGAAAACCCTTGGGGAGGCTCAATCTACATCTCGTTTCGTCACACGTTTGGAGAGAATTATGTCATGGTTTGAGGCCATATGTTCGCAAAGTTCCAGGGCAATATTTAGACATTGATTTTATAAGGGATCCATGGTTGATTCTGGTAAGTCCAAGAATTCAATTCTTCTTGGGAAAATTATGCTAGATTCCATTGGGATGTTCATGGATTACCAACGCCCTTTATGTGGTTCAGCCCCAGAAACATCAGCCCATTTATTTCACCACTGCCCGTTTGCTATGGACTGTTGGTCCATGATTTCATGTCATTTAAGGCCCTTGCATACTCTTTGGAAGGATTTGGACTAGTTGTCAGTCCTCACTTCAGAACAGTGGAATTATGAGCCACAAGGCACATTTAAACTTATATCATGTTGCACTGTATTATGGGGGACATGAAAGACTGGCAAT